>DWMO01000244.1:0-10491 GCA_018245175.1 Elbella theseus
GAGGAATATATATATATATATATTCCTCTGCCTACCTCTTCGGGGATTACAGGCGTGAAGTTACGTTACGTATATATATATATATATATATGTAGGTACTTGTATATATTGCCACGCTGATTACTCATATGCGTGGGCACATATTAAGAATTTCCATTGCCTACGGTCTTAGAATCTTCTATTATAGGTACACTTGACCTGACCTTCTCTTAGGACATCTCCAATTTGATCGAATTACATGACTCTAGGTGTACCGCTTCCGACTCTACCATTCATATTTATCTTATATTTCGTTATTCTACTATAATTTATCCTTTCTATTATTTCTTAGCAGGTGCTTAAAACATATAAGCTCTCTTTTTATACACTACACCTCCACACCACATTCTCCTGTGATCTCATCTCACAAAAAAATCATAATTGGTCATGTAAAAACACGGAAATCCATCAAAAGATTAGAAATCGATGCTGAAAAACATCGACCTTGAACTATAACAATCAATAGAGCCACAAGTGCACTATTATGGCATCAGCTGATGCGGCGGTAAAGAGTTCAATGCACTTTGCATTGTTCTCCTCGCCGGTCCATACAGAAAAACTGCATCATACAAAAAGCGTGACGGTCCATTGTAAAAAAACTGAACCCTTTCGCGTCCCACAGCAGGTACCCCAGTACACGCAACCCTTTAAAAAGTGCTTACAAAAAACACTCAGGGAGGCGAAAGGGTAAAAAAGGGTTGTTATTACGCATGCGCCGCGCGGGATCACTGCCCTCGTTTTTCATTTAAAAATTTTACGAAACACAATCAAGTTATGAATCAAGCTGGAATATGTTGTAAATGTATTCGAGACAAATCTAGATATGTCAAAATAAAATAGATAGGTCATTTTTAAGGAAAACATGTAGTTTAGTAATAATGAGAACTCTGGTACAGGTACAATATAAATTTAATATCCATAATTTAACAAAATTGATTTCAAATTCTTCTCAAAAAACGATTTACCAAAGTATGTATTATGGACAATAATATTAGACGAAACGAATTTATTTATACTTTAAACTGTTCTTTCAACTTGTATGTATATGTAAAAAATAAAAACACTCCACTATTTAAATTATGCGTCTATTGACTATTACAAAAGCAGCAAACTCGGATTGATTTGAGTGGTCATACGTCCATTTTATACCGTTGCAACATAGCATGTAGTTATCCCACCGTTGGTTAGACACCGGTGTCCTTCCAGAATGAGAAGTGTTTCTAGTATAGGCTACCCCGCTAACCGCAGTGATGTTGCCAGGTTACACACATTTTAGAATGCTTTTTGCAGTTTGCTGGGGCATGCAAGTTTTTCAGAGTGACCTTTACTCTTAAAAACGCACACAATTTAACAACCGTTAGAGGGCTGTAAATTATAATATAATTCATAAAGTCACTGACAATAAAAATATTAATTTAGAAATAAACTAAGTAATGTATAAGCATTGTGTTATAATAATTATAATTTATTTTTACTTCATTAAGTTTTACATCTTTCACATTTAAGCACAGTACATTTTTTCACTGTTGACTGTAACTTGTTAATTAAACATAAAATTACGTATATTTCCCTAAATCCTAGTACAAATGTACTACTAGTTTCACACTACCGACATTGGCTACGTCACAAGTCAAAAATAAGAATCGATTATGTAAAACATCATTCATAATGAATTACTAAAAGTTGCAGATGACTGAAGGATGTCAAAGGAATTTATTAGAACTATCTAGAAGTGTGTGCCCCATCAAGCTGACCAAGTCTACCCAAGAGTCATATTTGGTAATAAAAGAGTCGTATTCAGCGAATAGACGAGTTGTTGCGAAGTTTTATTGCTTTAGTTCAGATCGATAAATCATAACTAGACTTTTTCTTACTGTGCTATACATCTTATGTTAAATAGTACGTATAAAACATACTCAAAATCAACATCAAGTTACATTATATCCACGTGAAATCCGAACTGGCATTATTTAGTAAAATGACACATTTTTTAAAACTACGTTAATTATAATTTCTAAATCATAATGACATGTACATATATGTATATAACAATTTATTTGTATGACAGGACATGTGCCAACACAATATTGATACAATTTTATATTGGAAACATTAAATAGAACAAAATATATTACCTAATATTCCTAATAATAACCAAAAGAGTGTTACGACTGCGACAAACGTGCGTAATACGTTAATAATACATGAAGCCGTAGAAAAACATGAACAGAGCTACCAAATAACGGAGTGTAACTATAATTAAGAAAGATAAATATCGTTTATTACAGTTAGAAAAGTCGATTAGAAAAAACTACCCCTTTCACCCCACAATTTGTAACCCGTACGGTGGGCGCCGGCCCTCGCTGTTCGACACGCATAAAAACCTACAGAGCTACATAATATGGAATGAGCTTACTAAGACAAAGTATATCTTTCTGTACAGTAGCGAAAAAAAAGCTACTAACTGAGAAACGCCTGCTTTATCTCGATTCATATAACCGGGAATTATTCAAGACAAGAATCAATAGACAGCGTTTCTAGTGTAGTATAATATAGGTATTGTTTCTAGGCAAGCGTGCTAGATCCTAGCCTACATATCGCTTTTCATCAAGTGAGATTGCGGTTGAACGCGAGCCTAAAGTTATTGAAAAGAAGAAAAATTTACCTGTAACCGGAAAATACTTGCTTTATGAAATGTTCATTAAAATATATTTCCCAGATGAAAAAATGATTTTAGATGTACCACGTTAATGTCCAAGACGGGATTTTCTCCAACTGCTAAAGTAAGTTTGCTTAGCCTTTACTAAATTCCGTGAGGGAAAGCTTAAAGAGCTTTGATAGACCTTAAGGACTACAGTTTGATCTAACACCTAATTATTTGTCACGCAAATGTATTGTTAAACCTTATTTTGTTCTGTTTATCGTATTAATGAATGTTATTCGGTTATGAATTCACATAAACTGAACATAAAGTTGTTTCCATATGTTTGCACTAGTAAGGAAATAATGTTACAGTTACATAACGCTTTTCTATAATAATAGAATCATTATCGAAAACAGAAGAGCGGGCAGCTGATTTATCGGACGATAATGGTCGCTGTCATAAATAGTTTTTTATAACCCTTTTTTTTATAATGCGTGTGTGCATAGACACCCGGCCTATGCAGCATTTTAAATTAGGAAAGAGTTTTATGATTGAGTAGTTTTCTATAAAAAAAAATTAAAACTTTGAAGCATGTATAATGTAACAGATAGCTGATATTAACACTTAGGGTCAGGAAAACTATATATAAAGTAATAGACGGTTCAATAACGTTACTTTAATGCGACGAGGTTGAAGACTAATAGATTAAAGTTGGAAAGAAATATTGTGTATACAACGCAACTAGCCTAAAAATAACATGTCAACAACATATGTTGGTCGACCTCGACTAATTCACAAAATCAAATAATGGAACAGTTACGAGTGAGTGTTCTTTACCGAGTTAATGGCACAATGCGTAGTGCGACGCGTGCAGCGCTGAGCGTGACCGAAACAGTTGCCGTATTATACAATATTTTTCGCCACGACGGCTTAAAAAGACTTAAAAATTCAACGATTTCCCGTTCAAAAAAAGAGTTAATATTGATCGTAGATTTCTCGTCGTGGGGTGCAGCGGCCGGCTGAGTCACCCCACGGTTTTTTACTCACCCTAAGTTATATTTTTTGTAAAACCCCCCTCTCCCTCCCAGCCCGCTTTAAAGGATGAGTAGTCTCTATGGAAACGACTCGATCTAATTTATAGGCAGGAGAAAGTACGGATTGCTTAATTAAGAATTTAAAATGTGTCGACAGCGAAATTAATTACGAATTGCGAGCTTGCAAATTTGAACCTACTATAAGATACGTATTTTGTTTCCACTCCCAACTTGAACTCACAAAGGCTGAGTCGAGAATTTAATTAAAATCGAAACAAAGAAGTGCTTTGTTTTAATTTTATGTTCTATTAAAATATTAAAATTTAAATACAGCTTTATTATAATATAAATAATAAAAGGAAGCACATTATTTAAATGAGTAAAACAATTTTATAGCACACTTATGTTATAATTTTATAAAAAGTAGTATAAGCGGGATGACGTATGAGGCTACTAGGCGACGGTTTATGAATACGCAAGGGTTGTTTAACTGGCGGAGAGCGCGAGGGCACGCGCGGGTTAAAAAACTGTGGGTCACGGCCAGCGGCCGTCAGTTGGCAGCTTTTTGTTGCTGGGAGCGCGCGTACTGAGGCGCCGGCGCAGGTGAGACTAATATTATTCCGGCTAGTTTTACTTTCGCTTATCCTATTATTTATTTTTTGTAATACAGCAGTTGTATACATACTTCAACTATTAAACTTCTACCAGATTTTATTATCACAATGTTTCACTTTTGTGTACTTATCTACATACTAATAATGGGCTGTAATTGACGTATAATGCCAATTTTCCAATCGTTCAGTTATATTAATAATTTTGAGGCAAACGCCTTCATTCTCTTTAATAACCCGACACGTGTATTGTGGAAAGCAAAGATTTTTTTAAAATACAAGAATGAAGTATACAATTTTTATAATTAAAAACAATTTGTTATGTTTTTCTTCGTTTAGAATATTATGAAATATTTAGTATCAATATTAGTTTAACTACCTCGATAAATGTATTGTATAAACAGTTGTAATATTTACATATGTTACTGACTCGTCAGTCCTATTGTTAATAATTCTGACTGCTGAGCCAGATGTTAAGGGTTCGATTCTGATCGTGTTTGTGTAATAAGCACAAATATTTGTTCTGAGGCTGGATGTAAAGATACTATATAAATATATATGTATGTATGTGTATGCATATCACCTGTCACCTAATCGTTGCACAGGATCTGCCTAGGTTAGGATATGTTTGGCATTGTCCAGATGTACCAAGCCTCCTGGCCGCCATGATTTCCACGTCAGATCAAAATATAACTATAAGTTGACCTAAAAATCAAATAAAATTAATTATAGTTTTCATAGTCGAGACTTGAGTCAAATTAAACAAGTCACAAATGTCCCGATTGGTTAAAATGTTGTTTCTAACAAATATAGTATAAAAAACGTATAAAGAAAACACAGAAGCGTGAATGAATTAGTTTGTTCATTCAGCAACTTATACAAAATTATACAGTAGGTACAATATGATTGAGCATCGTGCATAATTTTACACTTGAATATAAGAGTATTAAGTCCAAGGCTACAGTTGTACTCGAGCTGTCAAAAAAAAAAGTAACTTCACGCCTACAATCCGAGAGGAGGTGGGTAGGCAGGGATGTCAGTACTCTCCCACGTTTTACCAGTTGTACTATCTTTACCATCTGTATAACATGAATACTAAATTTACATATAGAATAATTTGCTACTTTAAAAAAATTTACTATATATTCCTACTGACTAGTCTCTAAGGTGAGATTAATATGGTTGATATCTAAAGTTATTAAGTTACTGACAAAAACCCGATGCAACTCCTTTAAGATAACATTAATTTACAATGTAATTAACAATGTTATTAATAATAATAAATTAATAATGTTATTAATAATAATAACTATTATTATTTACAATGTAATTAACGAACCTAACGAATATATTATCTGTGGCTAAAATGGTTATAGTTTTTTCCATTAAAAGTTTGCTGACCTTTAACACATTTACAACTAATGTATTATGGCGGCATTCTTTTTAATTTAATCAATATAAAATAATCAAATTATATTTTAACAATTTACTTGGTCCGCGAAAAATTTATTGTCCTTGTCATTAGCAACAATTCTGAATGAGTTAGATTTATACCACACCAACAGCGGAATATGAATTATGTGAGGAGAGATTTATAATTGTATAACAAAGAACATTATAACACATTGTACGTCTATGGAAGTATTCAGTTAAAGATAGATTTTATTGATAGCCTCTTTCAGTCGAGGTAATCGAATATACTCGTGAGGTTTGCAGGTTTCCAACTTAAGTTGAGTAATTTAATCCTAAACGAAACGAGAACTTTTCGTCAATTTCCACTGTTATATGGATTAAATAACGATCGTGTACGGAATACTTTAATTGGGCGAAGTCTGTTTTGTACTGTTTGTATTTTGCCCTAAATTTTATAATAGATAATAAGTTCGACTTACGGCGATTCCCTGAAAGAATATTATACTTATTGATACTGCTGATCGTAATAATTAGATCTCATGTTCGTACGGCGAAAAAAAAACAATGGCGACGATGATGCCTAATGAGCCATAAAGAAGAAAACGATACGTAGAGCAGAGCGTAGACAAAAAAGGGCGCGGTAGGGGCATGGAGGACGCGCGGGTGAAAGCGCGAGGAAATGGCGGGAGAGCTAAATTAATTTGCGCGCTCCCGCCAAACAAAGGCACGCTAATGGAACGCGGCGAATGGAAAAAATGCCACCGTCCGCTCTCTGGCGACTTATTTTTTTTTTGCGAATAAAACCTTTGACTTTCCCAAATGAATAACATTACACCCGTCGAAGTTTGTCAATGGAGGTTTTGTGCAGATTTAATGAAGAAGAACGGAGTGTGATACTACCGTGCTATTATCGACTATTATAGGTAACTGGTTTTTGTTCTTGTACATTTCAAATGTTTATTTATTTAAAAAAATATTATACATAATTTACAAACTTTCGTAGAATAAAAACTGTATTAAAATTATTTGGCAACATTCATGGCCGGTTTGAAAAA
The DNA here is from genome assembly GCA_018245175.1 of Elbella theseus. NCBI lineage: Eukaryota > Metazoa > Arthropoda > Insecta > Lepidoptera > Hesperiidae > Elbella > Elbella theseus. The sequence continues at coordinate 6,797 of DWMO01000244.1, forward strand.
CTAAACTTTTATTTTGGAATCTTGATTTATTACATTTTCTCATGGGACTTTGTACTACAGGATAGGTAACCTTAACAGTCATTCTATGGTAATTTATGTCTAATACTTTTTAGTGTAGACTTATATTGATTTTCAAAGTTATAAATTGCGTTGTGCATGTATTATTATGAATTTTATATTAAATTGAAAGTATGTACTTTTCGCTATCGCGTAGTCATAGTGGTTAAGTCGCATAATTTTTCTTTAATATTGAATTAAAATTATTTCATTCTTATTGTTAACGGTTTTATTGTTCCACCGCTGGACACGATCTCCCCTCAGAAAGAGAAGGTTTATACAAGACTTCGTTCACTTTTATGACTTTACATTAAATGTAGATATCATAACAATTTTTTAACATAAGGATCAAGTATCTAGGAAGTAAAACTAAGTAAACTGATCTAAATATATACAGTACTTTTTGTATGATGTGCGCACAACGGTATATCTCTATAATTTTATTTATACACATAGGTGTAAGGATGTATTTCTATGTTTAACATGAATAGAGTAAACAATGTAAAAGGCGGTTAACATTTGATTTGACTGCCTCGTTGGTCCAGTGGTTGGAAGCGCGACTACCGATCGAGAGGTCCTGGGTTAGGTCTCAGTCGGTACTACTGAATTTTTCTATCTTGAAATTTCTAGTAGTGGCTCTGAGTTTGGACTTGTGCCCTGTGCATGGCAATATGCGTACGAGTTATTCCATAGTGAGACGTATGAGTACTACTAAGCCAATTGGTGAAACGTAGTAATGTGCTACAAACCTCTATCGACCTCTTCAGGGACTACAGGCGTGATGTTACTCTAATGTTTAATATTTGAATTAACTAAAAAAGTTCTAATTTCGAATGAACAAATGAGAAGTAAGGTATCTTCTCTATCATGATACCTGAAATCTAAACTTTAGTACTACTTTTATTCGAAGTTTTACTGTTTTACATTTAAAAGAGTGTACAATCTGAGGTGTTCGACTATTAAATATTACTTCTTATGGTAATTAATTAGATTAGTTCGAAGTGAAAGTAAAATAAAATAGCTTTCCCTTATGTTGTAAAAATTTAAACTCGTGTTTTGTTCTATCGACATTATAGGATTAAAGGCATATTACCTTTTGGCATATAATCCTGGTTTTGTTTGTTATTATAAAGTTGCTATCTCACGTTGCTTTAACAAAACTTAAAAAGTTCTGCCTCTATCATCCAGTTCCAGGCGACTGGAGCATTGGTGGCGTTTCTACGTCGTGAAGTAGGGAAAACAATGAGCGATGGGTATCTAAATGCTGAAGCTCACGGTCCGCCATTTTGTCGCGAGATGAAATTAATGCGTCACTCATTATGCCAGCACGATTTATGCGCACCCAATTAAAAGTTCCGAACGTTGAAGACTCCAAATTAGTGGAATTCGCGTACATTTATCAAGACATCAACGTTGCCTCGCGCTACGCGAAACTTCCCAAATTTAAATTAGAGACGATTTTTACAGCTACCTCCCGAGGGGGGGCGGTAGGGGGGTGCTACCCTTTCCTTATAACGAGGAAGGCCTCATGCATTTTTATGTGCTTCTTTTTTCGCCGGCGTTTTAAACAAGGGGGTGAGCGTGGGGAGAGCCGGGGGAGAACTTTTTTATTCGCGTCTTGATAAGTTAGGGTTGAAATTAGACGTTCGAGTTTCGCTCGCGGAATTCATAATGACCGAAATTAATAAGTTTCTCCTGTTCAACAAACAACCTGTGATCGAATTCGATATAAATTCTGTGATAGGCCATTAGAATTAATGTCTATTTCATTACTTATGAACCCTACAACAGATTAGGTTGAATTAAGCTTGAGCATCAAATATGTGAAAAGCAACACCTTATTTTACGTACTTAACTATCTACTGTAACTTCTACATACGAGTAGGTACATAATTTTTCTAAGCATATGAAAATATATTAAACGAAACATATATTGTCAATAATCCCAGTTCTAGATTCTGATAAATCTAATGCTATTTTTATTAGTGTCCATCCTGCATTGTAAGCCCAACCTTGAAACATTTTCATTCCACTCATTGCTCACAGACAAAACACAGCGAATACTAAATATATATCTAATAAAGAGCAAAATATTTATTAATATAGAGAAAAGTGGTAGTTACATACTTTATTAATTAATAGTATTATTCAGTAGATAATAACGTGACATTTTATTAAATTACATATCCATTGTAAAACGAATGTTGACAAGTGTTAGGCTGTAAAGGACGTTTCATATATTGTATATACACATATTTATAAGTTTTAAATTATTAGTATTATTATACTGGTTATGACCATCAAGTCTTTCATTGTTACTCTACTAGAAACGGGTCCCCATTCCGAATGCAATGAGAGAAAGGTTAAGGCCATGGTCAACTAACAGCGGGTTGACATACCTACATTGTAAAAGTATTGTGTTCATGTGTTATTTCATATTATAAAAATGTGAGTATCGTGAACACTGTCACTCAATCACGGCTTAATACATACTTTGTGATGTACCGGTAAGGAAGTCTTCACCATTTTATTGCAACATCAGCTGATCGCATCGGTGCTGTTAATAGTAACTGAATAATCGTTAAGCATGACCGTTAAAGAAATTTTGTTTCATTTGTATAGTACACACAATTTTTAAACATATTTTTATTATATGATTTGGTTATTACGTTTCTAGTAATGAAGGATACCTAATATCTTTATAAACAAACAACGATTAACAACTCACACAGCGTGCAGACCGTTTCATGGTAACCAAACAGCTGATACATTACATTTATGAATATAATATTTATTTTTATTCCCAACCATAGAACAATTCGTACTCATCAAACAAATATTGTACCTGGTTGAGAATCGAACCTACAACCCCTGTTCAGCAGTCAGGTGCGCTAAGTGGCCATCAGGCTAATCGCCCTTGCTTTCTTGCGTTTTATTTTTAATCAGGCTTATTATACTTAAAAGTTCGTACAAAATATTGAACCATACGACATTATGATATTACAATATCATTAGAATCAAAACCCTAAGCAGTTTACTTTTGGTAGAGTTCTACGTTTGCTATACAATTAACACTACTAGTTCCAATATTTTCTATGAAGATAATTATTTACTAATATATATTAAATCTCTAGTAATGTGTTCCGTCCGCTTATTTCCTATAACCGTTAGCATTGAAAGGCGTAAAATGTGTTCGGACATTAGTGTCCCGGCGCGCGGCGCGGAGCGTGTGAGCGAAAGCGAAAGGCGAGCACACGGGGACACTTGTTGAGCTCATGTGTCAGATGTGTGGGCATGCGCGTACCATGTTTACGTGCCTTATCAATCACATGCTATCATTTGCAACGCTGCACACTGCGTGGTAAACCAATATTTCCTATAGATCGTAACAATACTCGTGTGTTTTTTCGGACGTTACATATCTGTTAAGCTGTACGACATTTAACACGCTTATTAATTACCGTTATGAAAATATACAATACTGTATTTTTTTCGAAAGGATAGACATAGGATTGTAATAGTCTCACTTTTTGCCGGGTATATTATACCTTCCATGATATTGTTGGTGAGTTTATTACGTAGTAAAAAAGTATGTTCTATACATCGTAAAAATGTAGTTACCTATACGTGTGTGTCTG
>DWMO01000245.1:0-10487 GCA_018245175.1 Elbella theseus
AAAATCAAATAGTAAAAAATGTTATTTTGGTATATGTACCGTATATACATATATATGTATATATGCATTTAGTAAAAAGCGGTTATTTTAATATTAAAAACAGACACTCCAATTTGATTTATTTGTTTATATAATAGTCTATAAGTCATATAATATTATAATGGTCATAGAATAATTATAATTTCAAACTTTCTGAACTGTTTTCTGAACGAAATTCTTTTTGACGTGTTACACTGTAGGTGCAAATGAACGATAAGTACGTGTGACATTTTAAGTTTAAAAGTTAACTAATCGTTGCTGGGCACCCGTCACCAAGGACGGCACACGTTGTTATTAATGTCGCAATAACGTGGTATCTAATTATTTACACAGCAGTTCATTTTCAAATATTATTAACGTTAGACGAAATGTGTGGTTTACGTAAATTTACATTGTACCTATATAAAGTCACGTGTAGTCTTTCTTCGTAAAACTTTTCCGGTCTGTTAATTAATACTGGGTAGTATTTAAATGGTCGCCAAGATCACACGGTCGCGGTCGGTCGCAGAGGAGTGGAGTACAGTCCTAGGATTCATTAGCTACATATGCGTCCAACTATGGAATAGGAGGTTTATTGCCATACACCGTGCACACATTCAGACTACAACCTACTACTAGGAATTGTAAGATACAAAAACCCAATATTACCCGATCCAGATATCGAACCGAAATTAGTTTTAGATTCTGATAATCTGTGCTATATGGCGATCAGCCGGTTGCCAGAGGAATACCTATTCAATTTCTCTATTTCCACGGCACAATTTCATGACTATGATAGATTTAGTAGTGTGCAAAATATAGTACAATAGATTATATTATCGGATAATAATTTATCCCCACAAGCAAATAAAATCAAAAGTTTTTAGTCTAAACTAAAGTCATTAATAATTTAAAGGCAACACAAAAAATGTAAACATTGTATGTTTTTTACATGTCGGTCGTAATGGAGTAATTTTACCAGATAATTGTGGCGGAGCGTGCAAAAAATTGTATTATCTGTTGTGATTACGAGAAAAAACAATTAAATAACGCCCTGAAACTAATACAGTTGGAAAAAGTCAATATAAATTTACCTGACTGCGTATATTTGAGATGGTGTAAAAATGTCTCTAGGGATTTGAAACAATAATATATTTCTAAAACAGTCCCATTTCGAGGGTATTTCGGCTAATGTCTCTCTGTGAAGACATTTTGCCGAATCTGCCGAAGTCTTCTTACGCAAAAACGCATTCAGACAATCAATGGTAATTCGCCTCCTCTTAACTGGTAATGGAGTGTGGTACTATTACTGGTTCCTTTTTTGCAAAGGAAATTAAGGTTGGCGCGTGTTGTTTCGAGGCGGGCGGGTACACTGTCATACTCATCATGTATAAATTGTTGGAAACAGAGGTATTTTATTAAGGTTTATTATTACAAAAGTAAGTTTATAAATTTGACATTGGCATAAAAACGGGTGTGAGTGGATACCACAGCTACGGAAACGTAGTGTAGGACGCCCTCTGGCTCGGTGGGATAACGATCTGCGAAAGGCTACAGGCAGATGTTGCAACATGGATACGGTAAGCCGAGGACCGGACGCGATGGCGCTTATTGGGGGAGGCCTATGTCCAACAGTAGACTGAGATAGGCTGATGTTGTTGCGGTTGTATACAAGAGAGTAAACATGACATATAATATGGTTGTCAGTGTCAACATCGAACTGTTATTTTTAAAATGTAGCTCTCTCCTTCAGTTCTATTTCACTACGTAGGTACGCTTACATACCGTAGTTTATTTTCCTTACGTACGTAGTTTTTTATCACACTATATATCTGCTAACGCACATTTGACCAGCGTGGCAGATTGTGGTCTTCACATTCTGAGACCCGTGCGTGAGACCCGTGCCCAACAGAGAAACGAAAAAAGGGCTGATGATGATTTAACTGTAAGGTCCACTTTTTTGGTTGTACATTTAATTGGTGAACTTCAAAAGCATGTGAAATAAAATTACTGCTTTCATCGACTTGACCCTTAACCATACATCCGAGGATCTACAGAAAAAACGATTGATAGAGAGATCCTCACTTTGATAGAATCATTTAAGTGAGAAGAGCATACCTTTTATACATTTATATTAGGAAACAAACACAGCAATATCGTCATTTATCGTTTCACTATTGAACACGGACACGTCTCTAGTCAGAATGAGAAGGGTTGTACTATAATCCGCCACACTGGCCAAGTGAAGGTTGGCAAACTACATATGCGTTAGGTAACATTATGGATATCTTTAATGTGCGCAGGTTCACAAACACTAATCAAAACCAAACATTCTTGCACTGCCACTAACATCGTAATATAAATTTGGCACCATCACCGTCTTACACGGAATTTATTATTTTTGTTTATCTTAGAACAGTTTTGATTTGGTTTTGTTTCATGTACACCACATGAAAGACGATTTTTTTTTATTTAGTCTGTTTACTTTATGTATATATGTATAATAACTATACAAGAGTAAATAAATGTTAAGATACCTAAGTATAAGTAATAGCTAACAGCACCGCACAAAATACGTGTTGGCACGTTTTATTTTTATCTTGAAGCTTTTGTCTAAATTGGTCGTATTTGTTTTTGCAGACTTTAATTGGTAATAATTTTGCATTTTCATAGTTACTATGTTGACTTTTTTTTATCATACGCTCGTTTAAAATGTTAGCGTTTTCAGAATCTGAGTATGTAAAAACACCCTTGTCAAATTCATAAGTCATCGAATATAATATATTGACAACAGCCTCACCTTCTATTCCTTGGGACGCGTAACATAACTATTGAATTGTAGAAATTAGAAGAACTCCTCTGCCTACCCCTGTGGTGAAATTCAGACGTAATGTTGTCTAGCCCATTGTACTGTTGCTCTTAACTTTTGACCCTGATTTATAAAAAGCTAAAGTATGTGAAACCAGCTTTATTATAATTCTGCATACTATATTTTGCTGAGTATTAGGTACTTTGGCCAAGATTTCCAAGCGCATGTACGAAGAGTATTGATTTCACCATGAAGTTTCGTATTGTGGCAGCCACTAGTGACCTTGTGCATTAAAACCATGACCGTCATTAACATAAAAGCCTTTTTGGCGGGAGAACTTTTCTGTCACTATTTTTAGACGCTTTCGAAAAGGTTACCTACTTATTATGTTTTCCATAGCTATAACAAAACAGGAAATATGAATGATTATTGTTTTAGGAACTCATTGAATTTGGAAACATTGAATTGAACAGTGTGTTCTGTGGTCATGTATTTAATATAATTTTATTTAAAGTACCTATGTTATTTGGTTAACGATCGTATCTGTCGGATCTGCGTAGACAACACGATCATCGATATCTTTTGTTTTAATTGGCTTCAGCACGCAGCTTTTTTGCATCGAATCTGTATGGATCTTTTGGAATTGTTATTTCAATATTCTTGTTAACAATACCTATTAATGAGTCATTAACAAATCTGTTAATCTGTTATCTACAAATTGTCTTATCTTGAAAATGTACAAAATACAAATTTGAAAAATAATTGTTTATATCGCTATTAATTCATTTCATATTTATATGTCATACTTATATAAACACGAATAATTGTCTATTGATGTAATTCGTCGTTTTCGGAAATAATCTGATTTTTTTAAATAAAGGAGGACATCGAATAGGTCCGAAAGTATTCGGACTTTTCCATCAGAATATAATAAGTAAACCGATATAAAATTTAATGAACAAAAAAGTAGATATAATTCGGCCAATTTTTTTATGATAGTTTAACAATCGAGTAATATATTTTCATGAAATTGATACGTGCACAGATAATATAATACTACATATTTATTATTTATCTATGATATTAATGATTTGAACTATACATATCCTTTATACTATAATTATCTTCGTGTCAGAAATAGCGTAATAAGAATTATGTCCATAGTATGGACTCCATACCTAAGGCACGTGACGTCATCAGACAGCTCATAAAGCAAATATATGGGTCGAGAATGTATTGGAATATACATTTTGATATTGTCTAGACGAATTGTAATACTCTGTACAAGTAGTGTTGATTTATTAATGTGCCCTTTTTTCTAAGGCAGCTGTCTGTACTAAGTTACGTGTTGTAGATTTGATATCACTTGCTACTACGATGAAGGACAGCATGATGAGGAAATCTGTACACCTGAAAATTGCTCATAATGCTCTCAGAGACGTATGAGATCTGCCAATCTGCACTTTACAATCGTGACGTCGTTTTATCTGTGTTAAGTACTGCAACTATAAAGGGGTTGTTGATGATGATACTATGAGATACACTAAAGGGAGCAGTGGATTTGATTATGAAATTGTCTCTGATGACTAATGACGGCAGTGTCTTGTTTCATGGGTAGTAAAGATCTTTAACAAAGTAGCGAAATAGGTTTTGACACAAACATTTCTACTTTTCAGCTTTGAATTTTCCAAATATAATGTTGAATAATTTATGAGTACTGACATGGAATGCGTTCCAATTTAAAATAAAAACAGACGAAAAATTGTAGTGATATAGATAAAAACACAGCTTGATTAATGTTAAAAGTAAAAGTACCTGAATAAAAAGGTACAAAATAATAAATTACTTCTTAATTCGTTGTTGTCGAAATTGGGTTTTGTTTCAAAAATAATAATTAAAGGATGAGAATTGTAAGGTCTGAAAAATAAGTCAAATGTAAGATTAAACCAAATGCAAAACAACAAACTATGCTCGATGCAGAGAGAGCATAGACAGCGCTGTGAGAGAAAAGTATTGGGCGAACAGTACTTATTGATGTTGAGAATAAGGATAAATTAGCAACAATTGTATATTAAGTAGATGTGGGATATTCCACTTTCAATGAGAATTTCAATTAAAACGACATTAAAGTTGGGTTAATTTGAGGGTATGCTATGCAGTCATTAATTCAACCTACAAACCTAAATATATTTAAGACTATTAATTTTCAAATTGTGATGCAATATAAACATGTACCTATTTCAACAGCGACGCAGTTATTTTTATAAAGAAAATTTTCCATTCATACAAGATGTATTTGAACAGACGTGAAAACATTCGAAACAAAGGCAAAATAAGTACCTATTGCTTATTTACGCGTAACGTCTTTGTTTAAACCTTGAGTTGTAATATGATTATTAATGCAAATGACATTCAAATAAATAAAATCAGCAGCTAACATCAAAACCCACAATCCCCAAAAATCAAACAAAAATATGTAAATCATCGCAATACATATAAATTCATTTAAAACAATCACGTGGCATAATTAAAAAGTAATAAATGGAATGACTAAGTACCTAACTGTCGTGTTCAAAAATGATGTGAATGAAAAATATAAAACTTCAAAAAAAAAACTAGGTCGTTTATTAATGTTGGATTTGAGGCGCAAATGAAAAAAGCAGCTGGTTCGGTTCACGCATTAAAATAACATTCCCATCTGTATGTAGTGTAATCTACTCGGTATACTTGATAATATTCTTGTAATTTTAAGTGAACATGAAATCAAATCGACAACAGAGGAATTCTTTATTAATTATCAACACAAACAATACGTACTTTAAATTCGTAACTATAATTCTAAGAAAACATCATAGAAATATAAATAAATTTTAGACATGTTTGTTTTTGTTTTGCTCTGCCAGTTGCATCTAGAAAGCTTAGTAATTAATGCACGCTTATAAATCAACTGTTACGATATGAATCACACATGCCATTAGAACTATACAGCCATTTATATTTTGTTTAACTGATAAACAATTATACGATCGAATTACGATGATAATTAACGAAGAATGCGAATGAGGTTTTTGTATCACTTTTAATAGTGGATGGGTAAAAATGACGTTTGATAAACGTAATGCAAGACAGACAATAACAGCGCATTGGAGATGATTTATCGTCAAGATTCGTTAAGTCTCGTGTAATTTCGTATTCGTTGTCCCGCTCGCACTTATTGCGGAATGAACTTATCGCACTATTGAATTTCTGTGCGACGTACGTACGGTTCGCTGTCTCATTCCTCCATCAGTACGTATTTTTAGCTTACGAAGTGTAGACGTATCTTGCACGTTGTACGGTGTATTTTTGTAATTGAATTAAAAAACATTACGTATATATTTTACCGGAGAGAAGAAATTTGAATAAGGATGGCAAAGGTAAATTATCACTGTGCGGTTAATACCTTACCTTATTTTTCAAACACCGTTTAATAGAAATTGCAAATTTTTTACTTTGATCATCGTACCACCCTGTGACGTATGTCTGACTGCACGAAGATAACATGATATAATTATGAAATTAATACGTTCTCGTGTTCAATGTAACTCATTTTGTGTGTGAAATTCTGTATTATAAATTATTACGGTCAGTTTGGCTTACCTTAATTCATAAATCCCAGAAAAAAAGTTCATAACACGGACAGTTACACAAGTACTAATTCAAAGAGAATACTAAATATAGAAAAATCAAAGATTATGACTACATAATTCAAATAAAAAAAATTAACAAGTGTTTTTGAAGTAAGAGAGATTAAGAAATTTCAGTAAATTCATGAGGAAATTTCAGTAAATTCATGAAGATGATAAGTATTTTTTTCTTTATATTTTCGATGCGATTGAGGCGGAAAATCATGGTAAGTCTCTATTTTGCTACTGTTTTTCTTCATACCATTGTTTTTTTTTCATCTGGGATGTTCGTAATATTGTACGGGCAACATTGTTTTTGACATTAATCAATACGGTAACGGGAATTTTAAAAAATCTTAGTGTCAAATAACTTGAAATCGGGTGGATATTGCCTGTTACCTAGTCATTATTTACGTTATTCTTAATGTCTTCTAAACTTAAAAAGTTATTAGTGCATGCCGGTAACTGTTACAGAAGGCTTTTAGAGCCGAACCGAAGTAGATACTGGGTGAGTCATCTTGTATTTATTACGCAAAACACAAGAAATATTTCCCGTATTTTTTAGTTCACTTCACGATGATAATTACTATGTATACGTTCATATCTATTTAATTATTTTTTGCGCTACTTTTCTTCCTTATTTTAGTTTTTTTCATTTATGGTTTATGCCGTATATTTACGCTCGAATATAATATTTTGGTAGTAGGAGTAAGTAAATAAGAAAGTACTTAAATCAATCATTCAAATCTATTAGGTAATCAATTATTGAAGTATTATTTGAACAAAACTACAATAGTATAATATGAAAATTAAGCAAGTCAAATAATCACAATCTCTCAATAAATATACAAAGATTAATATAAAATATATATAAAATCAAAGATGTATAACTAAATTGAGTATCAGACCGGGAACCACACCCTTGATTACCCTGTTTAGATGTGCCTGTAAAGTGAAGGCTTTTGTGATCTTCCATACATAAAACATGATATGAATAAGTTTTTCTCTGAAACCAGCAGGTTTCTATGAAAAGTGAGGTGAATGTAGAACCATTGCAGGTCTGTAAAAATTCTGTTGGCATTCAGTTCTCTGACTATCCCAAAAGAGTGATGGTGTGTTGGTGTATAATAATAATGGAATAAGTTGAAAAATAAATAATTGATATGGAATAAGTTTTTACACCCATCTCAAACAGTACATGAACACAATCAGTCACCAGACTTAACTTATCAGCATGAATAAACATTTAATTGATAATGTTTTCTTACATACATTCATTTATATACAACATAATGTATAGTAAGTTATATATCTTTATTATACATTTATGTAGTTAATTGTAAAAGTTGTATGTGCCCAAGTTATTTTGTCTTGGTTTCACCAGTAGCAGCATACAGCAGCACTTATTTCTTGCTACTATGCATCAGTACTTGTATTTCAGTTTGAACTTTGTGGCTAGTGGACTTATCGTAACCTGAAGTTTTTTGAAATAAATCTTGGTAATGGCAATACTAATAAAAATTTCCCACATTTATTATTGACTTTAGTTGCCTGCCGTAACTACACTACGTCACAAAGGTTCTTATTTTTCACAAATAAGTTTTTACATACAATAAATTATGAAGATTATGAGGGAAATAATGCATATGCTATTTCATATTATTTTGGATTTAATAGACATCTGTTTATATTATTACTGGTTTCTCTATCCCCTCTTCTTTTAATTGAAACTCTTTTTCATACTAACTTGCACTCACCATTTTACCCAAGGGTAGATTCTTAAAAATACATAATCAGGTGAATCTAGGCCCAGTATATCTCAAAACTAAAGTTGACATGCTAATTATCATATTTATTAATTAAAAATGACAAATTCGCATCTTTAATTTTATTCTCTCAGGGTTGAAACAGACATAAAATTTTCTATGTGGATTGTTTATTTTTATTTTTACATATATAGCATGGTTTGTGTATACATTTAATGTTTAAAATTAAACAGTAGGCATTAAACAATTTGAAGTTAAACTAAGACTAAATAAATGTCACCTTTCATCATCATCAACCCTTTCATCCCCTTATTACTTGATTGTGATCGCTTTTCAGAGTGAGAAGGGTAAATGTTTATCAGATGTACAAAATAATTGTTGTGCTTGAACATCATAAACCATTTTACATTTTTGTTAAGTAAACTTAACTTTGGAGACATCAAGTTTCTCCTGTTTTATACTGTTTCTTTTTTTTTATGTATTGATAATTTGTTCCATTGTTAAGTAAGTTTGTTGTCCTTGCTTCAATTTATTGTTTGATATTTCTATAACCATTGTGTACATGGTGTAATGATTTTTTTCTTCATAATCAATGATTAAATACTCATAGTGTTCAAGTTCAGTCATCGTTCATTGTTCTGTGTAATCTTCCTCATTTTGTCCTATTATTATCTTCTGAGACCTATTATTGTTTCATTAACATTTTTTGGTTTCTTTTTGTTTAGTAATACAACAAGTCTTGTTTCACACAACTTATCACAACTGCTGGTAAAAATTTCAGTCAGTTTGCTTAGCAACTAATGTAAATTTGTATGATGCACATTCTAGATTTATCTATTCTATATACATATAATAAAACTGTAACTGATTGCTGTCTGTACATGCCAAATACATATAAAAATTCATAATGGGGGCCTTTATATACGAAAGAGAACCCAAAACAATGTTTTCTCATTTTGTTTTTTTGTCTGTATGTCCGTATATTTGTGAATGCTAATCTCGGGAATGGCTTATCTGATTTGAATGCAGTTTTCAGTTAACATATAAAGAAGTTATGTCAATTTATGTCAATCATCACATATGAAGTTGCTGGCACAGCTAGTATGTATATTATATTGCATCTAAACCTTGAATTTTATAAGTGAAATGTATATTATCAGTTTGTCTTAGTGCAGTGCTAACATAGACCTCCTGTTATGGGGTTGTTTCCATAATTCTCAATCTGCCATTTGGCATCATCCACACTCATGTGCATCGGCCACCAGAGAATGTAGCTGAGCCTAGGTAGGTTTTGTTATACCGCGATCCACCACTCGTTAGAATGTGAACTGTTGTATACCAGGATGCACCACAGGCAGATGAGGATGGCTTAGATTCGTAAGATGAAGGTCAAAAACCGTTACACTCAAAAAATAACGTAATTGCTTCTTCAATGAAAGATGAAAAAGATAGACATATAGACTTTAGTTCTGTTAACGATAAGTATTACTGTTCCTTATTTGATTAATGGAGTCATTGCATTGCCCTGTCGAATAAAGTAAGGCAAACAAAATAAATAAATAAGTACATTGAATGAATGTAAAATCATATGCATATACTTTTATATACACTTTGCTTTTATTCCCGAATGGTAACCGTTTTCAAGATTCTACACTGGTGAATTGTTACAATTACATTTTTTGTCTGAAACATCGAAACTTGTTTTTTTTCCGCTCAATGTACATAAGGACAACTGGTTCTCAAAAACTCGCGTTTCTTTTTTCGATATACGCACAACAGGTTCTCAAATTTATGGATATTCTCCCTTTAATCCACTTTACAGATAACTGGTTTTCAGAAGCTTGGGTTTTTACGTAGTGCATTATGGGCAACTGGATTTCCAAAACTCCTCATTTTCTTCAGTCCATGTTATTCGTAACCGATTTATAAAAATTTCGGTGTTCTTGTTTCATTTTTACCTTAGAGATACCGGATCTCTAAATTGGAAACTTTGGTCATTAAGCTAGCTAATGATACCTTAGCGCGATACCTTACCTAGCGGGAGTCAAATATCTCTATTCTTCCAAACCTTACGTGCTTCTTCTACATTTCATCACCCTCTTCATATATTCATGCCGGTTTCTGTCTGTTTCTTTCGGAGACCTCTCCCCTCATCAGCCCGTATCTGATCTATTTGGTCAAGATACGTCAATATTGGCCTGGACGTATCTAGGGGTAGCGGGGGGGGGG
>DWMO01000246.1:0-10484 GCA_018245175.1 Elbella theseus
CCTCTCATATTGAGAGGGTTAAGGCCATAGTCTGCCACGCTGGCCAAGTGCGGGTTGGCAGACCAGACTTTAATATGTGTAGCAATTACTAACATTTCGTTTAAAGAAAAAAAAATTAAATTCAAGTTAAGAGAACAATATATTCATTTAATATATTGGTTTTTAACAACTGTATCTTATATTTTAATATCACACAATTTCTTATGTAAGCATTCTTATTTTATAGCAAGAGAAAAACGCTAGAAACTGTGCTTCAATCCAATTCAATTCATTTTTCACCAATTATATAATATTTCATCGTAATCACTTTATACCTACTATGTACCTATATTTCTTTATCGTCCACTCAAAATCCAAATTTAAAAAAATTAATCCTAAGGAATAGATTACAAGAATAGAATAACTCTTTATGTATTTAAAACTTTTTTCTAAGACATGAACACAGTCCTGACTTACATCTTCTACATTTTTGGTATTTGTGACTTTAATCTAAATATCGTTAGCCATTACCGTTAAGTAATATTTTTGAAGCAATATATATTATCAAGCCTGGTATACCTCATACGTATGCTGGAGCCAGTTGACGGCGAACGTAATCCCCAAAGATTTCCACTTGGAGCGCGCATCACCGCTACACATTCTAAATAATAAACAGCTCCACCTACGCCACCATTATTGCCAAGGGATATCTATCAGCCTTAAGAGTTCCGAAATGTTGCTCTTAATATGTATCACCATTTTATATGTTTATGTATAATTGTAGTGTAGACGGAAACATCGTAGTACCAAAAAAGCGTTAATAAGGAAATAACTGAAACACTAAAAATAATAACAAACTATTTTAAATTTAAGTGCCAGCTGTTTTAACATGGTTAATTATCTTTTAAACAATAAATATAACATAGTAATAAAATAAAGGCATATGCATTATGTAGCATAGAACAAAATGAGCCAATTAAATATAATTAAAAGCTACGTAGCTTTGTACATGTATAAAAATTCTTTTACTCTTTTACCTTTGCAATAATTAGGTACATTTACAGAAACAGCTCGTTAAAGAAAAGCTGAAAATCAGACCTTCTTAGTTGACTTTCACACATGTCTATTATTTCAACGATCCCCGAGTAACTACTACAACATCTTCTCTCAAAACAATGAATCAGTAATTCGTTGTACATTTCTGTTTTAGTTGGATAAAAAATCGTAGCATTGAAACAAAATCGTCGATGGATGGGATAGAACAAGAAACATCGCCGATTGAATAACAAGTGAATATTCTAACAAAAGTCCAGTAGTGCATTGATGCATGCGCGTTGCGCCATTGGGTGCAGGATTGATGCTCTCACGACGGTCGACGTATTGCAATCGTTATGCACCCTAATGTCAATGCGATAGTCGCTACTGTTCGTCTGTGTCCAATTGGAAGGAGTTTTATTTCTGCGCTAAACTGGCAGGCCAAAAAAACCAGGTGGACAACTTTAAAGTTATTCTGCATTCACCACCTTAAATTTACCATTTTAAATGCAAAATTCTTATTTTTTTATCGGGAGGAATTAGTAAATGAGCAGACATCTCAAGTGCAGCCGCAACCAACCTCGAAAAGGGCTGTAAGAATAGGACTGATGGTGTTTATAAGCCGAGTTCGTGTAACTTAGGAAGTGTTACTTAGATAACGAAGTTTTACGAATTATTTTCCTCAAATATTTACGTATTTCTTTAATCACAATCTTACTTGTAACACTAAGAATACCTAGCAAATATTAACGGTCACTTATGTAAGGGCCAATGGCGCTTAGGAATTTTAAACTTATTTTTCCGATATTCAACTATATTACTGGTATTTATTCGTATTATGTTTTCTCGGTGTATAATTTTTAATCAAATATGCGTTTTCTGACTACTCTATAAGGAATTTGTGGTGACCGTGTAGCAAAAAATATATAATTATTGTTAAGTATCCGGTGTACCAAAGCAGTTAAATATTCTATAATTTATACATATTCATAATTTACTTCACAATCTACGAGTATCATATAACCTCGGTTGTAATCTACCAACAGAAGTATTGCAATATTATCGATCGTTTATTAATACAGTGCGTTATGTAAACTTGCCGTGGCTGTTTACTAGGGCCGGGGAAGGGCGCATCCTAACAATTTTTCTCATAAACCGAACATGACAGATTCGTACAGTGATTGATCGGGCGCGGCTGATCTGGGGTGCCGAATTATAATGCAGGGGGTGTCGTGACGCAGCCTTTCGTGTGCGTCACTCCTATATTTTTTTCCGTTATTATTTTTATTCCTTACTTCAATTTTCGATCTATATCACGGAAATGTAGCAATAATTGCATCGCTGAATTTTATATAAATTTTAACAATATAATGATATTCGTGTTTATCTAACATCATATACATAACAACATATATTTAACCTCAGTATGTTGTATTTTGCTTAGATTTTTATTTCATAACAAAACTACAAATTTGATTAGGTGTGTCGTTCTTTAAAACGTACAGATGTTGAAAAAGACATCAATTTCATCAGAGTTATTATACCTTAATTCGCTTCTCATAAAGACAGGTTTTTTATTAGAAGGCAAGGTGTTTCTTACGTTTATGAAACGAATTACTGATATTATCATTTGACAATTATTATTAAGTTGTATAAATGTTAAACATCTGAAATCTGTACAAAATATTAAACTACCACTAAAACTTCGTTGAATAAAGTGTTTACGTAAAAAGTATAATTAATGTATGGCACGATGCTGTCTTGTTTCCGTTTGAACAATTCGACGTAACTTAATACCCTAATATAAATATTTTGTAACCGGCTCGCTTCTTTAATTGCTACCGTATTAAAAAGTGGCCAAACAAATGGCATTTTAAGCTTCTTCCAATGTTTCCCCCGCGTTCGGATGGAAATCTTCATTCGAGGGCGAACTACCCTTGAAAAAAAAACATAAAAAGTATTATTAAAGAAGGAGACAGTTCGGGCCGCATTTGTAACTGTCGCGGGCCGTATGATGAAAAATTAGTTCAGTCCTTGTGACAAAGGCGCGCTAAACCCACTATACGTAGTTATCTCTTTCTAACTTACGATTTGTGTCAAGAACAAGTGAGACACACAACTGCGTTTCCAATGGCAAATGACACAGATAGCTTAGGGATGACCGTAGGAGCGAACAGCAAGTTTTTGACAGCGGCCATTTATTGTGTATTGAATATCAATATAATTTCCGTGAGAGTCGATTTTTGTCCCATACAGGACCGCGTCCCTGAAGGGCGAAGTTTGGGCTCACAGATTACGACCAATAGCAAATATTGCCCATGATTGATGGAGGTGCCACGAGCCCCACTCGATACTTTCTTCCCTACAAACTTTTGTTTTCGCAATGTGTTTGTCCAGATTGAAATAAGTGTACTCTTGCTTAGCACAAACTTGTCTATAGCTTCATCTTTATTTAAACATAAGTACATATATTTTGATAACCACAAATATACATAATTAACCTCTTGTTGTTCTCGTGTCTAAAATTAGTTGATATTCCAATACTATTTTCGTAAAATTCCTTCAATTCTATGGTCATGTCAACTTACACATAATTACGTTATATTGAAGAAAATAGATATATAGGTATTATAGGTCAGTCGGGCGTAGGAGGAAATCGTGGCTAAGTAACATCCGAGAGTGGCTAAGGGTCTCAAATGCCGCTGAAATTTTCAGCTCAGCGAAGGACTGAAGTAAATATGCGGAGCTAACTGCTGACCTTCACTAGTTGGAGAGGCACTAAGAGAGAGAGAAGAAGAAGAAAATAACTAATTAGAGCATGTAGCGACCTCCTTATTATGTCCCTCTATTTTTGGAAATCAGTGTTTATTTAAAAAACGAACTTTTGTTCAGTGTACAAATATCAAGACAGCCAAAAAAGGCTTTGCGATCACTTTATGGAAATGTCTGACAAATCAAACTAAATTATGTCGATGTGCAATTTATTAGTAAGGATAAAAAATTAATATGTTACTATTTACCGTCAAATTTAAAAAATAAATCTCGCTTCTTATCTGATGAAGAATAAGGTTATCATGTATGTAAAATTGCTTTAAAAGGTTTTACTTTTACACGACAGTATTTGTCTGCTCATTTCTCAGGGATTTGTTAAAATACCGTAAGTATATATCTGTACATTATGGAAATAAAATAAATAAAAATCGATATCCTTTAACATTACTTTTATTAACTAAATAAGCTATCGATCACATTAAAATTTGAAAAGTAAACAAAAAGAGGTATTTCATAGGCATAACTTTTTTAACACTAACATTTTTGCGTAGAGATGGTTCCACGCAAAAATCTGACTCAATATATATACATACGTGAGTCATAAATTCACTTCACCTCTTACCCGAGCTAACGTTGTGGTTTCACCAAAAATGGAGTAGCAAGACGACAGTACAGAAGGGTTCAGTAGGATAATCAATTATGTATGGCTAGGTGAGGCCACCGCGGCAGTTAGGCGGAATGGGCTCGCCATTACCAACTAATTCCTTGTCATTTGCCTGCGGCCGCCTGCGAGGCGACGGTCAACCGATTGTATTCGTCAGAGCTGTCCGTGTCTTGTGTGCTGAGATTTCGCTCTACGTGTAATGTAATTAATGCACTGGGTCATTGTACGGTACAAATAAGTAGTGTTTTAATCGATGATGTGCTCTCTGCTTACCCCGAAGAGACGTGTCGTGATATAATAGTAAATATTATTTTTAATATTTTTTTTTTGTATAGCAAATATCGTCCTCAACCCTCTGTATACTGATAGCACACTCGGAATGAAAATGAAAACGTTTAAACTCATGATGACTGACTCAAAAAATTATCTTAGGTATATTTTAATAAAAATAATTTCTTCGACACTTTTAATCATGAATATACGCAATTATGCGCAATACGCAAGTGTGTCAAATGTCAAACAAGTTCTCAATAAGTAATTTGTCTATTTATAAATATGTAGGTAGATGATAAATATCCGATAACATTTCAACGAAACTGCGCAAACGATCAATGTACCTACTGTGGAAATATTGTAATAATAAACCATTTTACAACACAAGCATATACAGTGTAATTCAAACTTCGAACACATTTCTCTTTGTGTAAATGCATTTGTAACAGGTAGAAGTGTAACTTACAGAAGCTGAATAACCGAATATGCACATTACACAGCGCTGTGGCGGCTGCAATGGAAATGGTCGCGCCATTATGGAATAATCCTGGCCATTTGCTCGCAACCACTGCACTGTTCAGATAAAGTAAGCGTGTATTCTGGATTCCATGAAGCTTCAGTAAGGAATTTGTCGATGCAAAATCTAAAATTTTGTCGTTGTTGATATCATTGTTTCATTGTAACGTCACGCTAGGTCCCTTTTAGGGTATGCGAAGAGCAGTGACTCCCAAATATCTCAATACTTACAAATTTGATGTGCTTCCTCTACATTTATGACCAGACCTGATCATTAAAATTATGGAATTAAACTTGTGTGGCACTTAAACACAGCACGTAATTTAGTCTGTTGCCTTGTCTTTCAAAGCTGCGGGTCTTATACTACAGCATTTGTAATGCAGCATATGGAGACTAGCAGCTTTTAGCAGTATCCTGCAAAGTGTTTGGTAATGAGTAATTTTCAATATATGATACTTAAAACTTTTCTTTAACTGTAAATTGGATATGTATGTACATACTTACACAACTAACGTACCTGTATATTAACTAGAAATAGTACCTTTATATGAACTATGACTTTCCTGTACTGTGTACATAATTCTTTCAGTCACTTGTGTCGGGTACATAATATTTTTATTTGTACATTCTATTTTATCTAGGTATTTATAATACCTGTAGTGATGGTACTAAGCAGTTGAGAAATCCGCCTCCCACTAGGGTGGTCTGAGGTTCGATTCTTGACACGCACATCTATCTTTACAAAGTGATGTTTGTTTGTAAGATTAAATGCCATTCCCCATAACGGCGTAAGAAAACATCCATAGGGAACATCTCAGGGATATTTATTAGACGTGTGAAGGTTGTCAACAAACACTTGGCCTGAGCAATAATGTATTGTCTTAAGCCTTTTTGTTCTGAGAGGAAATCCGTAGGTGCCGAAGAGTAAAACCACAAGGGCGTTTATCAATCAAATTTATAATGGAAGACAAATTGAATTAAAATAAACTTATGTTACTATTAGTGGATTACTTTAAGCGTTAAGTAAGTTAGTAACACTTAAAACCGTACAGGTGACTCCGTCTTAGGACTCTCTCAAAAAGCATATGAAATATTGAGTAATAAGAATAATATTCGATGTGAGTATATTAGCAATACTCAAAATCGTACTCTTAGTCAGTTCTCTATAAAGTATTCATAAAAAATCTACCATACACCACACGTGAGAAATCAGGTAATTAAAACAGGAACCAAGATTTCAAGGTTAAAAATGGCTGAATAATCTTATTTATCTGTGTCAGCCGTCGGCTTTTTTAGTAAGACGAATCTGTCAGAGATTATCTCCGACCATTATTCATTCCTTTGCTGGTAGACCAATCTGACAGCTGTCTTAACCCTTTTTAACCAATGAGAATGTCATAGGCGCACGAATTACATTATAGCAGTTTTATTATTATTAAAGTAGGTGCGTATAATGACTTCTATTCCGTTGTAAATAAGATCGAAAATTGACTGTGCCTTGTGTCGATATAGAATCGCGTCTCTTATATTTTTCTGCCCGATTTATTAAGAGGCTTTTTTTATTGCGCTTAGAATTTATTTTATACAAGGGTTTGATGCGTAAGCAATAATATTCATACAGCCGTATTATGACTAAGAATTATGTAAGCAAACAAAGATGATTGATATGCAAATGGTTTTAATTTTTTTTTATTTACTTATAGAATATTTCCATAAAATACATTGAACTACGCAGAAAAACGGACTGCAGTATAGTACATTTTGTTTCCTTATAAAATATATTCTAACTGATATCTAACCGAAACGGTTTTTGAATTAGAGAGAATAAGACTAACGTTTAATACATATATACATATAAATATAATGTAAACAAAATATATATATTATTTTTCATTATTATAGCTGCCTCCATTCCTTAAAAAATACAGTTAGCAGGTGTTTGTTGGTACAGTTTTTATATCTTCATCATTATCATCAGCATTTTCAAATCAACCACTGGACATATGCCTCCTCTGAGGGGTTTTTGGGGACAAACGTTTTATATAGAATAGCTTAACTGCGTACTAATAAGTGAATCAGTATAGTGATAAACTTGTGCAATTTACTTTTGGGCTTACGGAATACAATTTTGAAAATCATTGCTATATTCGAAACTAAATAAATCCTTCGGTATAAGCTATAGTGACAAACTAGATTCACGTGACAAATGACTAATTAGGCAAATCATCGTACAATCAATCAAATATTTATTTCCTTACCAAAAACACGGAAAACGTCCACCTTTTTTATTAAACAAATGAACCCAATAATCCATCACTCGTGTAGCTATCAATAAGGCGGCTAAATCTTAACATCTTCTTAACATCTCAATTTCTTGTATTGGAAACAACAATAATATTTCCTGAAACAGGATATTTATTTAAAACAAGGCGTTGATAAAGTAATTTTCTTTTAACCTTAACCATGTCTTTATGGAGTGGTCATTACTTAGCAATGGTACACAGCTCGCTCTGAGCAATGGCTGCGTATTAATCAAAATGCCATATTTTTGTCTCGCTCGTTATGTATTGTTCTCTCGTTTTCACTAGTCATGGACATGTCTCTGCTGCTTGCCCGAGAGATAACCGGTACCTTGTTTAAATTCATCATTGGAATCTCAACGTTATTGTACCTACAAAAACAGTCTTATTTTCATTGCGAACCGTTTCACTTACGATCTTTTGCTACATTAATGTGCTCTCTGAGGCTCTACAGTCTTACTCTCCTGAGACTAAATTCAGTGTTTTTTTCAACTCTCCATCACGAAACCTTTTTTCGCTTTTTCCGAATGGACGCAGGAAAGTGTTCCTTCCTTCGTCCATTTCTTAAACATTATCTCTTAATCATCACTATCTTCATTAGCTCCTTACATTAACAAGCTTTCGTAAGATCCGATAATAAAGCAAACGAGATAAGCGAATTTAATAAATATAAATGATATCTTCATGGCCGCTTATTAAACGAACGTTCATAAGTGGAGTGTGCTTGTTTTCGAAATAATTAAGTACACATCATTATTTTAATGGTTGTTACAACTTAATATCAAAGGTTTTGTTTCGTAAATATTAATAGGTTATTAAACCAGAAGCCTAATTCAATTTTATACGTTACATAATGAATCTGACAGATAAGGGATTATTATACATTTTTCGCCTCCCTCTTCGGAGAAATATAGGTAGATACTTATCACATTATGTAATGAATGCACATAAAGGACGTATTGTATGTAAGGACTGAAACATTTAGCACTTTGTGGTTTCTACATACCCCGTATGGTACATTTGAAAATATCAACATCCAATAATATTTTCGAAATAGTTGTATTATTTTAATGTGTACTTGTATTGAGATTTATTTAAGGCGAACTCTATATTTAATATAGGTAAACAATAAAAATCTTTCGAATGAATTTTGAATGAATAATTTGATTCCTCCAAGTATAGTATAGGACGACAGCGAGACGAGGACTAATGTGGTGTTCGCATAGTTATGTGAACGTAGTGACGTTTCATAGAAATAAAGGCAAATTTTAAGCATTTTTACAGTTCATGATCTTAGCAATAATAACTTGTGACAACGTTACCACGTTGGGTGAATAATAATAAGACTGAAGATACTATGAAAAGTGTTTATTTTATTTATGAAATGAACTGAAGTGTCATAATACGTTACTTTGTTTGAAATATCATTTTCTTAACGCGTTTGTTCTATTTAGACTTACTTTAGATACTGATAAACATTAGTAGGGGAGCAGAAGGTACTCTGTTAAATAGCTTTTTATTTGGAAAATTTACAATATAAATAGTTTCCACTGAAAACAACCTATTATTAACAACAAATATAGTATCATAACATTTTTTTTTCTATCAATAGCATTATTCATCTTTAACGGAACGAAAGTTGCACAAATTAACATTGTAAAATAGGATCTTAAAGGATAAGGCTATGTGAACATCAATGTAGAGACATGGTTATAAATGCGACGTCACCACCGAGTCAACATACTCTACCTGACACGCAAACACCGTCGCCGCTATCCCCACGTGACTGACAATCCGACAACTGACAACGGTTTCCTTCACCTGCTCTATACTAAGATCAAATAAATACATTTTAATATTTTCGTTACAATAATATATTCTCATTAAAATGTAGATGAATAGCTAAATATATCATCATCATTATCAGCCTGCTCCCGTCCACTGCTAGAAATAGGCCTCTCCAATGGCACGCCACTGAGCTCGATCTTCAGCTCTTCGCATCCAACCACTGTCAGCCACTTTGCTAAATATATATTATATACACTTATTAGTAGATGTAGGTGTCCAAGGAGACCAAGATTCATCTTGACTAAATAGGCCAAATACTGTCTGATAGAGGAATCAGAAGTATCCGAAACCAGTGTGTATATATGATAAAAGTGATGTTTGTAAAAAAGAATATCAAGGCTGAAAGGGTATAAATATTTGCTACTCGTTCTCCGCCTGATTCGTAAAAGAGCTGGCATAATAATATAATAAAAATACAGTAATAATAATAATGCAACTCGCTTGTCGGATTGGTAGCGCTGCTTCCGGTACCCACTGCACCTATTTCCGTTTTTAAGATCATGTGCGCGTGCCCTACTTACTTCTAATTAATCTGAATTCGTCTTCATAGGACTGTTATACCTATTAAATATTACATGGAAAGCATACCTGTTCATTTAACATTCCGCACATATTAGGTCAAACTAAATGGTAACAGGGTGTGAATGAGGATAAAATAGACTGAAGTTTTTTGTCTTGAAAGCGATTGAACGTCTGGTGATGATACACAAATATATGAAAGCGCAAACTTAGTGAGACTGACATCTAAAATCAGTTTCCTTCAACCAACCACAACTAAAATTATTTATTTATGTGTAATTCCTACACAATAATAATTATGTCTAATGCCAAAAGGAAGGTAGACAGATGTCACTTAATATAAACAGTTACAGACTATAGATAAACAAAACATTTAAAAACAATGCATTTGATATTTACATACTACATAAAATATAAGAATCTATTAATTGTAAGTAATGAAATTTAAAAAAATGAATATTATCTCAAAGATTTCCCTATGAGGATGTAGTTCCATTGGATTCATACCAAATCATACCAAATCACCATTCATACCAAAGTTAAGGCTTGTGTATTACTCGTATCTAATGTTTCAAATA
>DWMO01000247.1:0-10466 GCA_018245175.1 Elbella theseus
CTATCACTGTGAACAATTTGTTAATATATATAATGTTCGGATATAATGTCATAGTGTTATTATATATATGATGTACACATAATTACATGTGTACATTGCAGGCCCACTTCTCATAAGGGTAGGCAACTAAAGATTTTCACTTGTTACAGTCTTGGTAATTTTCTTCCGCCTCTTCTACGGTACGCGTGTTGTTTTCATATGTAAATGAGGTAACACTTCCCTCACAGTTTATGCACAATATTGTACTCTTTTATAGTGTCCTTTCCGTCGGCGCAACTTGGAATAAGAAAAATATATAATTAATAAAGTTGTTACGTACAAATTTCGAATAAATCATGGAAATAGTAACAGAAGTCAGGTCATGGGTTCCTTTAATAAACGGGCATGTATGACAAATACATGTGTTATTTAATAATAACATATTTGTCTTTATGTACAATATTAACGTTAATCATGTAATAAATATGTCATGTTCGTGTATAACGTTTATCAGTTTAGTTATGAATAGCATTTCAATATATGGGACCTACAGATAAACTTGCAACTAATGATAAGGATTTGTGTACAGTTTTTTATTTTATTGCTAATTTGTGTTTTGTAATGTAACATCACACTTATATATGGGAGTGTAGTATCCTAGTAGAGTGTTGATGAGCCAATTGCCATATACCGGCCACGAATCTACACTCCGATCCATTACTAGTAATTTCAAGTTGGAAAAAACTTTCCCATGTGTTCCTATCAATCAACCGACTGGCTTATTGATACAAGGTTAGTGAACCTGCTGAGTCGGCGGTCGTAGGTTCGACTCCCTTCCGGGGCACATGGTTGTATGATGCTCGAAGGTTCTCGTTAAAGTGTCTACGTGTAAAAATATATTATTCTTTTTATAGGCAATTAAAAAAAGGCTGTCAAAAACTACGTACCGCGACTCGACGCTCGCAATCTAAATTAGTTTTTGTGTGTATAACTTTGAAAATTACTTCGAAAACATCGTTAAAGTGTTGCTGAATGATAGTGGATTCTGTGTTAATGTTATTTACGCATTAATTACAAATTAATAGTTAAAAAAAGTGAATAGAACTACATTAATGACATTGAACAGTGTTAAAAAATTTCTGGCATACCCTCATTAAATCTAACTAAACCGTTATTGAATGACAACTCGTGAAATACGTCAATACGTCAGCCTAACATTTCAGCTACGGTTCAGTGCTGCCAATACAGCAAAATAAGTGTTGCCAGGCTAACAAATCAAAAAATTACCAAAACATGAGTGCTAAAAAAGATAAGTGCGCTAAGTGCAATAAAGTTCCAAGTGGGGGAAAAACAACTGCAATTTGTGACTCCTGCAAAGTACTGTTATGTGGAGATTGTCATGGACTGTCACCCACTGAGGTCCGTGTGCTCGAACTAAAAACTGTCGCTCGCAGCATGACCTTCCTTTGTGGTGAATGCAGGTCGGTCATGTCTCAACTACCAATGATTATGAAAAAGTTGAACGATCTCACCGAAGAGGTCCAAAAACTGCGTATGCGACAGAGTATACTCGCGACAGAATCAGTGATACAAGAGATGACCGAGAGGGCTAACAGATCAACTAATCTCATCATATATGGCATACCGGAGACGACCAGCGATGTTGCGGACCAGAGGAAAGAACATGACAAAAAGGAATGCGAAGCTCTCATTAAGACCGTCACCAACAAAATTAAATGCGAAGGCATAAAGGTATTTCGCCTCGGTGCCCCGAAGTCTGACGCTAACGCTAGACCGCGTCCATTAAAGGTTATCCTCGCCAGTAAGAATGACGCTTTAGTTGTCCTACGGAACAAGAACAAGTTGAGTAATCCTTCGTCTATTACCTCAGACTTGACTCCAATTCAAAAAGAGTATCTAAAATATCTGCGAGAGGAACTCAAACAGCGCATCGACAAGGGCGAGACAGACCTCACCATAAAATATGTTCGAGGAAAGCCCACTATCTTGAAAAATGCTCAAAAAAACTAACTTCAAATAACTACATTAAAACCGCACACGTACAACAACCAATTAACAAGAGCCCCTCAAATACAATGCCCCTGTCCAGAACACTTGTCACGATTACCATACTTTATACCAACATCCAATCAGTAACTTCTAAACTCGATATTTTCATTGCTAGAGTGGATACATTAAAACCTAATCTAATTATAATCACTGAAACATGGCTTAAACCTAACATACCGGATTCAATGATAAAAATACCTGGCTATGATATATACCGTGATGATCGGATTGGAAGACGTAGTGGTGGAGTAGCAATCTATGCCTCGAATAAAACCAGATTTATGACAACCAAGTTAAGTACTACCTACAACAAGAAACATGATGCTACCGAATGTCTTTGGCTTGACATTAAAATTGGAGATTGCAAATTTTTGTTATGTGGGCTATACAGGGGACAGGACTCTACACTAGAACAAGACAATTATTTACTTGAACAGCTTAATATGGCGTCAGAGAATAATACGGTAGCTGTAATGGGTGATTTCAACTATGGTGGAGTTAGATGGCCTCTTAAGGACTGCTCTTATGTCACGCCAATAGAAGATAACTTTATACAATGGTACGAGAGTAGT
Organism: Elbella theseus; assembly: GCA_018245175.1. Lineage (NCBI taxonomy): Eukaryota > Metazoa > Arthropoda > Insecta > Lepidoptera > Hesperiidae > Elbella > Elbella theseus. The sequence continues at coordinate 2,622 of DWMO01000247.1, forward strand.
AACCTTCACCAGATAATAAATAAACACACTAGATTCCGCCAAGGGAACCAACCTTCGATCCTAGATCTGCTATTAACGAATGACGAATCACTTATAGCCAATGTCGAGCACCACGCCCCCATTGGTAAAAGCGACCACACATGTTTATTGATATCCATACAACTACAAGTAAGAAAACAAAATAAAGAAGTCACTACTAGATTTAACTTCAACAAAGCAAATTTTGACAAAATTAACGAAAAGCTAAGCGACAGTTTACCTGGTTCTTTGAAAGATACAAATTGCGCACGAACCCAGTTCGAGATTATCCACAATGCAATTAGAGAAGCCATAAACGCACACGTACCCCGAACTACAATTAACTTTCTCGTAATGAATAAACCATGGGTCACAAAAGAGACAAAAAAGCTAATAAAACTCAAACTTGCACTGTGGAACAGATATGTACTGACTGGACTTGACGAACACCATAAGGAATATAGGAAGCTGAATAACAGATTAATAAGCCAAACCAGAAAAGCTCGTTTAACGTATGAAAAGGATATAATAAATGCTGGACCAAAAAAATTCTATTCTTATATAAGGCAACAAGTGACATCAAAGGTAAGCATTCCATCCATCCTGCTCAATAAACAAGGCAAAACTGTGACTGAGCCTTACGAAATTGCCACTGTATTTGCAAATCATTTTGCGAGTGTCTTCCAAAGAGAACCGTTAGATCCTTTGCCAATTTTAAATTCATCACAAAGAGTGGTGGATTCCATTGATGAAATACTGTTCACTCAAGACAAAATCCAGCAAGCAATAAAAGATATGAAAACAACTTCCTCACCAGGACCTGATGGAATCCCTGTATCAATACTTAAAAAATGTAACCTTACAGACAGTCTTGCAATGATAATGCAGACATCATACGATACGGGAATCCTACCGGACATGTGGAAGACGGCGACAGTGACACCCATATTCAAAAAGGGAAGCAAATTGGATCCGTCAAACTACAGACCTATTAGCTTGACTAGTGTGGTATGTAAAGCAATGGAGAGAATCATAGTTAAGCATATCAGACACTTCTTTGCCAACCACCAAATTATACCTGAGCAACAACATGGTTTCTGCCCGCGTCGCTCCGTAGTCTCCAACTTGCTTACGTGCCTGTCATCCTGGACTAACCACTTCAATAAAAGAGAACCCATCGATGTAATATACCTAGACTACGAAAAAGCCTTTGATAAGGTCCCACCTAGAAGACTTCTACAAAAGCTGGAGTTTGTGGGAATACGTGGGAAACTATTAACATGGATTGAAGCATTCTTACGACAAAGAACCTTGCGGGTGAAAGTGGGTGATATATTGTCTGAACACCGAGAGATACATAGTGGTGTGCCACAGGGCTCAGTTCTGGGCCCAGTGCTGTATATACTATATACCTTCGATCTTCCACAACACCTGACATGTAATGTCAGTATCTTTGCAGATGACACAAAAATATTTGGGAATCCACTGACTGACTATGACCGCCTTCAAGAGGATCTGAACAGAATAGCCACCTGGTCCAAGAAATGGCTTATAAACCTCAACACCTCGAAATGCACCGTATTACATATAGGCAGAAGCAATCCTCGTCAAACCTACAAATTGAATTCTATTCCACTAATGAAGACCAAAGTTCAGACTGACCTGGGAGTGAAAATATCGGAGGACCTTAAGTGGGAAGAACATGTAATATCAATAACAAAGAAAGCTAAGACCCTTATTTATCAAATCAGAAAAGCCTTTGGAAATCTCACACCCGACATGGTACTTCGAATACACAAAACCTTTGTGAGACCGATTCTGGAGTATGCGTTCCAAGTTTGGAGCCCATATTTTGTTAAGGATATCGAACTCTTGGAAAAGGTACAACGCAGTTTCACAAAAATACCAGGCATCCTGAAACAACGGAGCTACAAAGAACGATTAAAAGTGCTGGGGCTTATAAGTATAAAGGATCGTAGGAAACGTGGAGATCTGATTGAAACATATAAAATTTTAACTGGTCACTACGACATACAAGACTTCGCTCACAACATTTTTACACGCAATGAAAATTCCCACCTAAGAGGCCATACTTTAAAACTTTGTAAGAGTGTCTCAAACAACAATCCTCACAGGCACTTCCTAGGTAACCGAGTAGTCAGAGAATGGAATAAACTCCCAAAAGATATAGTTACAGCCGAAAACATAAACCAGTTTAAGAACCGACTGGACAAATACCTAAATGCAAATGGAAACCAGTTGTACTAGCGAGATACGGGCACCATCAGTTGTCTCAACTGCTTGCCTGATTATATATAATAATAATAATAATAATTTAGCATTAAATAAATTTGGATCAAAAACTTGGGATCTATGTTTTTCTATCTGTGATCTTGAAATGACATTAAATATTGGTATAAAAATGTGATAAAATCAGATCTACAAAAGACTTCATGAATCTGTTTTAGATCTTAGCAAAACACACAACGGGACCGGAGCCTCTGTCAATATGGCTGCGCGCGTATCCACTTCGGCTGTTGGTCGGACCCCTGGTGGCATTACTGGTGGCACTCACGCCCAGATTACTTGGAGATTTTGGACCTTCATACTTTTATCTTTTCATCCTTATGATTTTATATGTATTCCACCAGGTACTTTTGATAATGTATATTTTTTTATGTCTAATATTATCATTATTATAAATATCAGTGAACATAATATTGTAATAATAATATATTTCAGACATGTCTCTACTGTATGTTTGTCGCTTGTATGGCTTTCTACGCAAAGATATCAGACCCCACTGTGGGAGGAACCTACATGACTCTACTGAACACAGTGTCCAACTTGGGCACTAATTGGCCTAACACACTGGCTCTATGGGCCGTTGACCACCTCACATTCAAAACTTGTTCCTTACCAGATATGAGTGACAACACATGTTCTACACAAGTTGAGGCTGATGTAAGTATAGGATATTTATAAATTTAACAGTAACCCTGAATATATGAAAATAGAGATACGTCATATTATTTGATATTTATTAGACTTTGTTTCTTATTTTATAAGCCATCGATGACAGATGAGCCATTCATGGTTAAATATTGGCAATAATGTAATCATTGATTTTAATAATTGCTCCTAATAACGAGGTTACTCTGTTTCTACATGTATTGGTTGTATACTTTTATATCACACCTATGTATATTGAAAATGGCAGTAAGTAAAATATCTTTCCAAGGCCTTAAAAAGGCCTCCCTATTATATTAAAGAATTATTATTTTCTGTTTACTGTGTCGTTTATTTTCAATTTAAACAGTCATAAGTGCATTTTTGCTTTCGTTTTATTACATGAGCATTAAAATCAATAATTATCTGTTTTTTCTTTACAGTTATGCAAAAGTGAAGGTGGCACATGTGACATACAAATAGACGGTTTTTATATAGAAATAGTACTTTGCCTCACCGTTGGCTTCTTGTGGCTTCAATGGGGCCGCAAAACCATAAACCGGTTGCAGCGACTACCCATGTCTGCGTGGCAGATATCTCGGTTCAACAGATAAGACTGAAATCTCAATTAGAAACCTTACCATTATTTCATTATAAATGTTGGACTGTTGTCCTAGTTGTTCTAGTTGTAAATAGACAAATTCAATATGCAATATATTGTTACTAATAGTAATGCACCGACTACAGATTGTCAGCTTTATACATGTCCCGCTATTCCCGCCATCTGATCTCGCTTGCTAATGCCTACCGCTTTCTTCCTAACGCGTCTGTACGGACAGTAAAGGCTCTTTAGAGACACAAGCTTATACGTGCTTTGTATTTCTCACCATAATAAAACAAACGGACGCGTACACTCGTCCTCCGCAGCGTTCATTTGAACCTGTGTGTATGCTTCAAAGCAGGGGAAGCCGGAAAGCCAATATATGATAAAATTTTGCCCATGCTTTTTATGCACTTAGTATCTCACTATTGCTTCATTATAACCAGGTGCCTCATTTACTTCTGCATTGTATAAAAATAAGTAAAAACTTACCGTGAATCTCCCCAAATAGGTAAGCCTTTTAAAAAGAATGAAAGAATGAGGAAAAATGCTGTAGACCTACACTCAGCTTGCAAAGGTTAATGTATTACTCAATTTAATTAAAATAAATTTCATTGTGCCGCATATTATCCATAATCTTAGTCGGTACATTCCTATTGAACAGTTCACCTATTAAAACTGATTTTGTATTTATAACTGAAATATTATTATATATTTATGGATAAGTCTATTGTGTGTATAGATTTGCATTTTGTCGTTTATCTCGATACAATTAAAATTTAAGACTACACGAGGTGTGATAATTAGTTTTGTCTAAATTGTAATATCTAAATATAGTATGTAATAATTAAAATTGTGTATAGAATAGTATGGGTTTTTGATGTATTTGTATATATAGATGTATTGTCTTATTTTGGAGTATTATTTTAGAGTTGTGGAAAGTGTATTATTATTCACTGATTATTGACTATTTATTGTAATTGAGGTTAAACCAATACTTAGTTGTTGTTTAAGAATATAATAACGTCGAAGCTTGAAACACGAATATATATAAAATAATGGTAGGTAAATATGTATGTTGAAATTTTTCTGAATAATGTTACATAATTAGAGGTTTTGGAAGTTGCAGTTTCCTCACAATAACTATTGAGATACAGGCCCCAACACACAATGGAAGCCAAGCCAAAAATGCACCTCGTAACGTTTTAATATGGTTTCATGTTATATTGATGGCACCATACAAATGTCGTTGGCCATCGAGACCGAGTCAAAGACAATAAAGAAAAAACTACGACTTTAACAGTAATACCAGCAACAGTCCAATTGCAAGATATATTAAAAAACAAAGTTTAATTATCACGTAAATACTTTTTTGGAAGATGTCTAAAAGGAATCCCCATATACAGACCCCCTGACTATATAGTGCATTGCGTACTAAAATGGCATAACATTGTTCACTCGTTCAATAATTTCTAACGGCAGTGGCGAAACTATTTTAATACCACAGTCATTTAAATCATCTCCAAGTTACAATTCATAATAAGAAAGTTTATGGTTTCTTGTTTTATGAATATGAGTCTGTTGTAAAAGTTAAGTCTTGTTTATTTAAAATCACTTATTCATAAAATAGATACAGGGAGAAATAAAACAATCACAAATATCAGTATTCGTTTACATTCACATCTGATAATATACACACCAACATTTTTTAAAATATACATAAAATTTAATAACAGTACGTCTTACAATTGTAAGCAGAGATCTATAAATGTATTTGTGTTATAACATGTATGCTAACTGTTAATTCTAAAATAATCCCTTATTATATCTACATTAATTATACAGTATCTAAAAACAGTATCTATAATTCGTTATTAAATACTTTTAACAAGCGAATTTTTGAAATTACGACAATAAATTATATGACATTCCAGTGGTCACCCAGGGCGAACTGTAAAACATTACAAACTTGAAATGTGTTCGAAATTCAAATATAACTTTATAAAACATTCGAGTTTTAAATCCTTGGCTACAATAAGCAGGTCTAGTTAGCAGGTTTAATTACCATTTTAAGAATACATAATCGTTCTCTGACGGCGTACGCATTCTCCCTTTGCTCACACTGTACGGTTTAAGTTTTAAGCAAGATTGTACATTTGCTGGGACCGTCGCAAAAAAAGATACTTTTGAGTAATAATTACATCGTCATCGATGCAAGCAAAAGCAATAACAAAGAGCTCATTGTTAATGTTTCAAATTAATTATTTACAAAATTAACATACAATGTTGCGTTGTACCATATTTTTGTGCTAAAACGTATTAATAAATATTTAATACATTTAATGGAAGTATAAAACGTTATGTTCATACCTGTTAAGTTATATTATATTATTTTTAAATTTATGTATTTATGATGTTATTTAAGATCGAGTAAGCTTAAAAATATAATTGGCAAACATAATATCTTAATTATTTCCTATTGGAATTTGTTAAGCATTCCGAAACTCCATTTCGCGCGATATATGTACACAAATTCCATAGTTCATACAAACTAGTATGAAATATGGAATTTATCTGAAAATAAAAACCTTATTGAAATTATTTTTTGACATTAAACGCCATTTGACTATACTTTTGCGAGACTACAGTGTATTTGCCCTAGTATAGGTCAAGGCTGTTGCCGAAAAAATTCCGCCCTTCAAATACAAAGTATCTGCGCACTTGTTACAGTACACATATATTATTTTAGTTTACTTTGTGACAATGAATTGATGATAATAGGACGAGAAAAAATGTATTACTCGTGTAACAGGTGTGTTAATCGTTTAAATTATTTATATATGAATGTTTTACGCATTGTATTGTTTTTTTATGTTTAACGTCACGAATTTAAGGCATTAAGCATTGTTCAGGAAATTTTTTTATTATATTTGTCACATGAATGTAGGCACTAATCAATAAAATTAAGTAATTCGCTCTGCGATTTGTGAAAACGCGATTTTTGCTGAACTCAGTTACAAGTGATAATCTGTTTAAGGTTCATTGTAAATATCCAAAGTTGTAGGACAGTCGCATGTTAGTTAATATTTACACAAGTGTATTCTCGAATAATATCACATTGTGTATATAACACTGGTGTTATTTCATTTGGCCTACTCTTTGAATAACCGTAACCGTGAAGAAGTTCGCGAAAACAATTAAAATTGATGGAGTTGCGGGTTATCTCGAGTGATGGAGCAGGGCGGGCGGCCCTGAGCGCTTTCCATTTGCCGCTGCGTACTTCCGGGCGGCGCGCTGCGTAGATGCGCGAGGCGGCGAGGTAGGAGAGGGGTGTTATGACGGCTGCCGGGATCGATACAGAGCCTGACGTCACTACGCTACTACGCGTCCAAACATGCCCCCCGCGGTCGCCCCCTGTGACCTATTGCGCTTTACGCCCACCTGGGTCAAGGCACGAAACCCGCCTAGGTATTAACTAACCAACAACTGTTATATCTTATTTGGTATCATCAGATACCATTAAATATTAAGGCTCACACCGAAAACAAATTTTTAAATCATGGGGTAACCAATGGCTTTTATACTATAATATCTCATAATCTTTTGTTACTATTATGCTCTTTTTGTTATTACAGAAAATTCAATCAAATCAGCATTAAAAACCACATGCAAGGTAACAGCAATTGGGTCAGACTACATTTATCCTCATATTATCTTGGGTATTGTCGAACACGTTAATTAATCATTCACATTTATATAATTAAATTATATAAATGTGGCGCCGATTAGGGGAGGCCTATGTTCAGCAGTGGACTACTAGAGACTGACGATGATGATTTATATAATTCATGATTGTAAGACATGTTAGGTTGCATACAAAAAAAATCAACCTACCCTCCACCAGTATACATTTAGGAAAAGATACATTAAAAAGTAACCAAAAGATCCCTGTGTTTTACCTGAAATAAAAGCATACTCAAATACTTTTCAAACTGGAAGCTATAAGTTTATATAAAGCTTCTAATTAAGACTAAGTTATGTGATGATCTTCAGTACAGTTTGCTCAATATGGGTAGGTAAGGTTGTAATAATCTTATTGCAATTATGTATACGTTGTTAATTAGTTGTCAATTCTAAAGGCTCTATATCAACAAAATTTTAGTTAACATAATAATTAATAAACACATTTAATTTTTTATTATCACATTTAATTTTTTTTTTATAGAGTCGGGCAAACAAGCAAACTGGTCACTTGATGGTAAGTGACTGCCGTCGCC
>DWMO01000248.1:0-10464 GCA_018245175.1 Elbella theseus
ATAAGGTTCCAAAATTTCTCAAAGTTATACTTATATTTATCAGCCTTTTTAACGTTAGGTACCTTAAATTGCTACGAATAGATATGAATTTTAACCATTATAAATGCAATGAGGTAAAAGAAATAAAAATAATCAACTCTTTTAGAATATCTAAAAATCAACATAACTTCTAAAAAATCTCTTAAATCTCCATAAGGTATAGTATATAAATAGGTACTAAAAATTTCACAAATGTCTGTAATAGTCTGCATAGTAATGAGGTACTATATTTTTTTCAACCAGCTGTAAAATATCTTGTTTTTTACGTTCAGATATTGGAATTTTCGAATTATATGCCGGTAGAAGATGAATTTCATCTATCGACCTGTTTTGCCGGGTTGTACGTAAATTTCTTTGTTCTATTATGTTAGCTTGCATCATGTTTTCAGTTTTATAGGATATTTTGTATTCAAAGGTATTTTTATTTTTTGTAAATCGGATCACTTTTACCTCACTCAATTTGATTTGATCTCCTTTTATGTTCTTTCATACATTTATATTTAATTCTTCTCCTAACGCTTTTAGATCAAAAAAGTTATCATAGTTCATTTCTTTAACTATGAAAGGTTTCCCAGACTTTTTAGCTTTTCTAAGGATGTTGATGTATTGGTCTGGGACAAAAATTGGACCAGATTTCTTTTCCCTTTTGATACATTTTTCGATTATCGAATGAGCAGTATCACCTTCATTTTGTGTGTGACCGCGAATGAGGAACTTATGAGTTATAGAATTTATGTTCAACTTGGACACTACAAAATAATACATAACAAGAATAAATCTGAAAATAAAAGAAGATACTATTACAATTTTGATGTGAAATACGCACCATACCACGACTAAATCATGTGAAAATACTTACTTATTTTTCTGTTGTCCACAGCAGTTATCAGAATAAAAAACAATGTTACAATTTGGATGTTTTGTAGACAGTTCTTCCAAATATTTGTAAATACAGGATCCGATCTCATTAGCACCTCTATGACCCATGCCCTCATGCCAAAAGTAACATGTGGTGGCTTCATTTCTCCCATTGGTTACCTGAAAATAAAATGTTCGATTAACAAACTGAAAAGATTAAAGATTCTATAATGTAAAAAGAATGTGAATATAAAACAACTTACTGTGAAATTATAGCAATTTAGTCGAGTTTTATAAAAAAATGCAGATGAATCTCCGACCGGACATGGTAAAACAGCTTGCAAATCATACGTGGCAACAATTAAATTATCATCAGCCATGTCTCTTTGTGTTTCAAGACGGCACAAACTTTTTTCTTCTAAGTGTAATTTATAATCAGCTTCAAGTGTCGGCTTCATATCAATAGGTGCATTTTTGTACCCAACACATTGGTTACATTGATCCTTTTCGGGACAAAAGAAACCAATATTAAACTGTGTATTAAATATATAAAGATAGGTAGCATACGGTGCAGTAGGTAGATTATTTTCTCTTCTTAAATTTTCGTAATTTCTATGCATTTCTGACACCGTCAAACCACCATCAACGTATTCTCTACTGGTATTTGCTCTCAAATAATGGCTTTCCATTTTAGGTATCGATTGAATATGGTTAACTATGGATTGTCTTATTTCTTCAGGTAGATTAGAATGATTGTTATGGCGACCTCTATTATCTTGGGGAGCAGTACCCAAATCATTATTTTTGGCATGTATAACTGTGCGAAGAGTTCTTTCGGCTATACCTAAAGTATGTAAGAGAAAAGTTTTACATACTCTTTTTTCTGCTCCATTTATTATTAAATAAAATGCGGTGTTCGGGTTTCTAGGTATTGCATTCGGGCTGTTTACCTTGATTCGTCGATATGCAATTTTTAGTGGCTTAATACAAGAACTTAAAAAATCTCGTTGACGTTGTAAATTGCCTAATTGCCAATAACTGTCAAAAATGGCCCGTCTCTCTTCTTCAGAAAACTTGCTGGTGCAAGAAAGTCTGCATCTAAAAGTACACGAGGGTCCCATGGTCTCTTACGCACTTTCCTGTTCTAGAAATATACTCTTGTCCTGTATTTTTAAGACGTTTTGCAACAAATCGTTTCCAGGTATTGCGATTTCTTGTACGTTTTTTACATTTCTTAGGTTCGGACATTTCAGAAATATCAGGTACTTCAGTTGAGAAATTAGTTGCAGTCGATGCTACAATATTGGTTTCTTCTTCATTTTCCGAACTTGAAGAAGATGAGGATGTAGTTGAACTTCTGTCATCGCTACAACTACTATTGGTTTTGTCACCTTTAATAGGACCTGGAGTATATTCATCCGAATCGGACCCAGAAAAATCATCTTCTCTGTCGGAATCTGATTTATTTGGTATTTCTGTATCTTCCCGAATTTTTGACTCAATGTCACTACATATTGGTTGAAAGTTTGATTCTTTTTCTTCTTTTCTACATTTATTTTGAGCCAATCTAACTAATTTAGCCCCTCGCGACTCCATTATATTAAGATCTAAAACGTAATAATAACACTGATATAAAAGCTGACAGACGGACAGATACAGACGGACAGGCAGGCAGCCAGATAGAGAGTCAGACAGGCGTGAGTAATTTATAAGGCTTCCGTTTTTTCTTTCGGCTACAGCAACGCTAAAAATTTGTCAGTAAAAAAATTAGTTCATAATTAAGAACTGCACAAAAGTAAGCCCGTTTTAAAGTGAATTAGAAACTATTAAGAACAACGACTGAAATGTATTATGCGTCATTGTTCCTATAAATGAAAAGAGCAAAATTTCAAAAAAATGACGCACGTTACAGTTAAGTCATTCTTCTTCTTAAATTAATATCACAAACATGGCATAATTACCTTAACGTCGTTGTAGCATTCTGAAGCAACTCACTTGTTTCGCTCCCCGCGAGCAACTGACCAATCAGGCATTGTTGCCTTCAAGTTCGGCTCAAAACGCTATTGACACTATTTCCATCTAGCGGAATTCACCATTATTACACGAGAGTCATTGTTGCATAAAATAATTAGTCACTTTATATAGTGTTACGCGTAATTAAACTAAATTTTAATATTTTGCATTTGCGTCATTGTAATTCTAAAGGTGCGACATAATGTTTATGTTTAGCTTTGAACAGTACTTTAATAAAATCAAAAAACAAGAACACTACCACCAATTATTTAAAATGTAGAATTCACATGTAGAGATGTGACTGTACTCATTTGAGTACGGTGACTTCTAATGGGTTAAAGAAATTCGACAGAATATGTCAATTTCGCAAGGATCTCAAGTGGCTCCCCTATCCGACTTCGCAGAAACACTCGGGTTTTATGTATCCTTTATAACATTCTTCACAATCCCTCATCTCCAGGGCAGGGCCTTGTACAACCGCTTTCGTGTATATTTCTTTGTTTCTTTTTTACTGTGTGTACATAAATTAAAAAAAAAAAAAACCACCAAATAACCAAAGCCAAAGATCAAGTTTTGCTATATCTGGGTGAACTCATACAGAACTTACGTTACAACAGCAATATTGAAAGAATAATTCATATAAAAGCCAAAGTCACAACAAATTAACGATACAATCCAACTCACTGCAATGACTGACGTGTTATAATGAATTTGATACATTAGTTATTCGAACTGGCGAAAGGTCTGGCACACCGATCTAGTCTCCCTTGACTCTATTGAACTTAACTTGACTATATTACATATTATAAAACATTACAAGATTTTTTTCGAGGTTGAAATTCTTTATTACAATGTCCTTGCACATCACGCGTATTATAGGTCACTATCATCATAAAGTTCATTTATTTAATTAAGTTCGTTAACTAAATTTATATTGATAAAAATAATGTTCATGACGTCACTGTATTTCGCCTTGGGATAGGCAGAGAAATAAAGTACTCCTACATTTCACGAGTAGTGTTATGTGTCCCATCGAATAGGTGGTGCACCTATTGCCATGCGTTGGGCAGAAAATCCAGCCTTATGATTATTGCTAGAAATTTTAAGATCAAATAGATCCCGACCCGGGGATCGAACATTGGACCTCGATCCTTCGATCCTCGAGCTTCGATCGGTAATCGCGCTTGCAACCACTCGACCATCGGAACTTTATTCCTTCCACTTTTAAAATAAATTCCACTCTCCAATTAAAGTATTAACGTTCGTTCTGCCTACCACATAATTCGAAAAAACAAAAAAACTGTTTTGTTTTTTAATAAGTAACTAAGGTTCTCACTCTATTAAATTGGGTGTATATCATTTACAAAATTTCGGAGGTATTCACTTGACTATAGTTATTTATTGCAAAAACAGATAAAATACTTGGACACTTACCATCGATTATCATGTTCAAATAGACCATTTCACTTTGTGCTTCGTAAGTACACTGGCCGCCATGGTCGGCCAATACTCTAAGCACTTCTTCTCTGGCCCTAGCCTGGAGTTGAGGATTCTTGGCCAGGTGATAAGCTGCGAATTGCCCTGTGGTGGCTGAAGTCTCATAACCAGCGAATAAATACAATAAAGTATTGGCGGCTATGTCTGTCATTGAAAATGTGGTTAGACTATCTCCATCTTTGCTTTCTGCTGAGGGAAACCAAAATATTTGCTTAGAGATATTATTATTATATTGTTACGTTAGGCCCCTTAGGGATTAGCAGTAAGTACTGAGAGCCAAATGCTTCTATTCATAGAGATCTCTTGTGTTTTTTCTATATATCGATTACATTTTATAATTTTATTACATTGTTCCTAGACATGTCAATTTTGATACAGTGCTAGTATGTATAATTACATTCTTCTATATTGCTCTTTCCTTCTAGTTTTTGGTTTTAATTAATCGTATTATTAATAATATACAAATCTTTTATTATTATAAATATTTTATATATTATATATATGTATATATACACACACACATATATTTATATATTTATACTTATATATTTGTAGATTGATAGATTGATATTGTTTAATAAATTTAGCACAATCTTAAACTGATTGGTTTTTTGATGTCTATATACCGAACTTAAAATAGCAATAAATGTCTTAATCAGGTGTATGAGTACTGCTCCAAAAATGTTATAAAATTGTAACTGTACCACAATAATAATTAGCAATATTTACTTTCCGCGTTTGATACAGTGAACGTAGCGTATGTAAAATTAATTAATGAAAGGTCGTACTAACAAATCGTATTAATAAAAAAAAACACGTTACATATAAATATGACGCTCTAATAATATTGATATACGTTGTATGTTGTCTTGATTTTCTAAGAACAAAATTCACAATTAAATCATTAACTGGAACAATTTCCTCATAACAATAGAATAACAAGCAATTTACTAGCTACATTGTTTTTTACCTTGTTCATTGTCCATCATTTTCCTATCTTTCAATTCTATAAGAGCTTGTAAAAAGTCGTTGCGTTCGTAATTATGCTTCGCCCTGTATTCCACGGTCTCACTGACTAAGTTGTGGAAGAATTCTATCATTTCAGGGTTAAGACGATTAATCCTCAGATTCTTGAAGAAATTCGGTATAAAAAACGACAAACCACGAATGACACACCTGAAATGTTTTTATTATTATTGTCCTTCATAACGATGTCTTCGTTAACCGAGGAATTCAAAATCCTATGGGCAATATGTTTTATACATTAAATATAATAATACTACTTACCAATAAAGTGATTGGGGCTCGAAAAACTCATGTCCACGTAAATAGAACTCAGAGTCAGGATTTTTAAATCCTTTGCATTCCACGCCAAATCCAACACTTCCTACAATCTCCATGGAATATTTTGCGTAGAAGTCCGAAAAATTTACATTTTCACCATTCGAAGTCAAACGATCCACATATGTTAAACCTTCATTGGCTATGTTGTTGATCAAAGGATACATGACCTTGAGCTTTCCCGGTGAGAAAACTGGAGAAAGCTTATTTCGCAATGTTCTCCAAGCTTTGCCGTGTAAATTGAATAAGTGCCCAGCCAACGGATCACCAACACCTCCCGAGAAAATGCCGTGCGATGTGAAATGGTCAAAATCTTTGATTATGATTAATTTTGCTATATCCAAATCGTTTATCGATAGCACAGGCTCGCTGAACGTATACGTGCCAACGTACGGCAAATGTTTATAAATATAGTAGTAATCATTGTACGGTTGAAAAAGTTGTTTTTTCCGTTTGATCACTTCACTAATATTACCGAAAGGAAACACCGGTCGCGGTCCCAACACTCCTTTCTTTGACCAAAACGTGTATTTATATTGGAACCATAAATAAATCAAAAGTACTATTGAAAAAATTAATACTATCAGTTCGTTTGTCAAAAACTGCACTATTGGAATTATTATCGACATTTTTAGATATTTCTTTTATATATGAATTTATTTTCTCATTTTTTATTTAAAGACGCACTGCTTTGCTTGCAGCTAGAACACCAACTAATAGTAAAAACTACTAGCCTACTGGGCTTGTGCGTTTCAAAATATTCATTGTAAGGTCGTACAACTTTTATATAATATGTAATTTCATCAAACTTTTGAATCTTGTTTTTATCATCACATATTAATTCTCAAAATTGTGTCTATAAATTTTATTAACGCTTAAAACTTAAATTAAAATGTTATATAAGTACATCGTTATCGTATTTTTAAATGTCTACAGTTATTACTTACATTTCATTATACTTAAATGTTAATATTACTATCATAAAATATTACCCCAATTAACCACCATTAACGTAATTAAATTCCAGAATACCACATGGCTGGCAGCAGAGCCAAGACCAAGATCGTACGTTTGGAAGGTCGGTTGTTGCTGGTCAAATATTTACGTTTATTTCTGAATAATCCTTGAATACAACAGGTACGTTTGTTGAAAACAGCAATCACATTTTTCCCAAACTTCGACATATATTTTTAATGCTTTATTTATTTTTATGCATATATGTATTTGTATCATGATTATGCCTAAAATACATGAACTTATAATTGAAGCGTAAAAGTGATATTTAAATTATTAAAATACATTATTAGCGAGGAATATTTATTAAAATCACCACGCAATTAAGAACCTATAATTATATTATTAGTACAAAAACACATGTTGATTATAAATAGAATTACATGAACTTATAACTACTATAAATTAATTAAAATATGATTTCTACTACATTTCTACGCTATTTCTCGTTTATTTAAACAAAGCTTTCGGTTCTATGACTGTTGGCTTGTATAGCTTCTCTTCGTAACTTCACTAAATGTTGCAGATATTCTTTAGGTGTTCGTGACTGTATTTCCTTTCTATCCTTTGAGTAATTATTACTTTTATATTGGTTTAAGTAATCTTCGTACCGATTAGCTGATAGTTCTAGTTTATTACAGGAGTTTATTATCTTACGCTCAATGTTGCTGAACGCGTCGCGATGCGGATAATAGCCGCGGCTGAACTTATTTTCAAAAAATTGTCTTTTCTGTTTAAATGTATCCTGGGAACCGATAATATAATCTTCTGCACCATCACTCGAATTAAATTCAAACTTTGGCGGTGAATTTTTTGCAGTAAAATTTTGTTGTCGTCCTCTATCTAAACCAAGAAATTCTTTGTAAAGTTTGGCTCTTGCAATTTTGTGCCTAACATTACTTTTTGGTACTGCCAAATAATTTATTCTCAAAGAATTAGAAGTGTTTGTTGATTGGTTGGTTGATCTACCTCTAGTCCAGGTAAATGTATCCGGTTCGAGTTTACCAGACGAACTACAATCAGAATATAAGCTTTCTCGGGAATGCTTGTAACCATCCTGGCTAGTTTTAAATTTATGATCTTTATCATCATAATCCCAGTTAAGATTACAACATTCTGCTGGAGTGATATCAATTTCTTTAAAACGAATAATCTTTTTTGTGTCATCTCTGGGCCTAGACGGGGAAAGTACAATATTGTAGGGGTACGAATTTACGCTACGGCCTAGAATCATATCTTTCATTTCCGAAGGATCAACCGTGCTTGACGGAGAAATAACCACGCGTGGTAAAACATTATCTTCTGTATCGGGAAAATCGGCATTACCCTTAGATTCCTCTCTGTCATCGAAAATCAGAATGCTTTCATCTGTGTCATCGACGCTTATTTCCAATTTGTTTAGAGATGCACTTTTAGCCTTCTTATCTTTCTTGTCTGTGCTACTGTGATTCGTTAATAAATCCGGAGTTAATGTGGACTTACCTGTATTCTTTTTAGATGCCTTGTTTTTATCTCGAGCATCATCTGATGACTCAGAACCATCCGGATACGTAGGTGATATGTTAATATTAATAATAGGTGACACTGGGCTTTCTTCTACATTACTCCTGCTATTTTCAATTTTCCTTATAAGTCGAGAAAAAATCGTAGAGCGCTTCTTTCTTCTAATTGGCTGTAGCACAGGCGTCTGAGTACTGTGATCCACTCTTTTTACTATATCAGTCATCATTACAGAGTGTTTTTGAGGAATCTTTTTATTTTCGGTAATTGTAGATTTATCGCGAACATATATTGATCCATATGTTGGCCCTACGGCTACTTCTTTGTAACGTGGAGTTGTTGGCGATGTTTCGGTAGAAACATCATGATATAGTAGAAACGGCCGTTTATTATTAGTAGTGTACGACTGTAAATCAGTTTGAACATCCACTCCTTGATCTTTAACACGAATTACTGTTTTTCTTGTTTGTGTATGCACTGGTATACCAATCTTTCTTTTATTTCGTAATGCTTTTTGACTTAATTCCATGAGTCGTTGTCGAGCGTTAGTACAAATTCTTAATTCACTTAATGGTTGTGTTACTTTTTTATCTACTACTGATTCAACTTTAGCAACTGGTAATTCTTTCTTTTTAAGCTTAGAATATAATCGGTCAGTAACCGATGCTACAATATCAGCTCTTTGATTATTATCATATACAATAGGTATCGGAGTAATTTTATCCTCATCAGTACTATGAAATTCATCTGCATTGACTTCGCTTACACTTTGTGAGTCATCAGGTAAGAGTGAACTCTGCCCCAGCTGTAACATTTTGTCAAAAGGCAATGCCTCTTGCGATTTATACTGTCTTTTTGTGTTTTTTTCAGGACCAATAATTTTCAAATCACTACCACTACTCGTTCTTTCTAACGTCGGCCCAAACAGTTTATCAACTTCTTTACTTATTTCACTTCTGATATCTTCAGATTTATCTATTGTATTAATAATATCAGAACTTCCACTAGCTACTGATGACGGCGTTGATTCAGAATTGTGAGTATCGATTTTCGGATACGATATACTCATTGTGCTCCCTATCTTTATTTCTTTATTTCCTTCGGACAATTGCTCAGTGTTTTCTTTTTGCATCAAAGTCCAGTGAACATCATCGTAAATAATTTTTCCGGTTTCTGGAATCTAAGAAAAATCATTGAATTGTATACAATACATCAAAACGAAGACAATAATGGGCTGATGTAATATTGTATGACAATGCTACGAAATTATTTATAATAATTATTGTGACAACGGTGGATATACGAGTACTACAGTTTATTACAGGTAGCAAGACAATCTCTTAATTTGTATCATTACAATTAACAGTAAGGGATGCGCATCAAGATATGAGTGCATGGCCTAACATCACAGAAGAGCTTTAGGAAATATGTCGAGTACCTATATAAGTGAGAGAGAATATTAATATTAGAATAATTTCAGAATAATGAAATAAACTGAGAGCTCCGAGAGCAACAAGTTCATTAACTTCTGGTAACTAAAACTAAATCTTTTGCGGATACCGAATTTACAGCAAAATATAACTTACGTATCTGATATGCTGGTTCGCAAGTTCCCTAAGCAGCTGATTCAACTGGACTTGCAATGCCGCCCTAGAAGGAACGTTTGAGGAGTTAATGCTGCGTTGTATAGGCAACTGTCGAGCTCGCTCGGTCCAGCGCAGAGTGGACGCGGATTCTCCGTAACAGGCGATACTTGGAGATACAGCTGGAACACAATATTTCTTTAACATCTTCTATGCTGTCTAGCAGTGCACATCTATTGGTTGATAATGACGATGATATTTTAAAAGTATTGAAATAAAAATGAAATACATGTGACACTTAATAGTAAATAGTCATTAAGTTTCTCTAGTTTGTAATATTCTTTTTTACACGCTTTATATTAGCTTCACCTGTATCTTTGCTTGTTCGTATGTATGTATGTAACTTTCCTTCACTTTATTTTTTACGGAACAGCGATATCTAGGAAGTCTCGACTTAACTACGATACCACTGTCTAAGTACCACATTGGAAATCCCAATGCCTAAAACAAGTTCAAAACCGTGTTCAAAAGTTCAAGAGTGAGGTGCTCAATATACCTATGTATATATGTATATACGAAAAAGATGGCACGAAGCGCCCCACGCTTTTTTCATAATAAT
>DWMO01000249.1:0-10460 GCA_018245175.1 Elbella theseus
TCCAAGGTTGTCGTTGTCTTGAATGATACGATCCTAATTAGAAATCTGTTCGCTGAGTAGCTCGTGTTAATCAACACTGTTCGAAGTCACCACTGAGTGGCGAAAAGGATTAAATTAAACTGAAAGATAATAAGATAATTTACTACATGATAAGATCTCAAGATAACTTAAACTGAAGCGTATTGATCATAACCGATGTTACCGTGGACCGAAAATAAATTCTATTCGTAAAACAAACATTCCACAATCCCAATTACAGTACTAATCTGAAGGCGAGAGATTCAGAGCAAATGTTTGTCAACTACCACTCGTAATAATATGTTGTTACTGCTGTATTGATATACGCTACCCTAGTTATCTTACCCAAACACTGGCGGGGACACTGAGCAAATACAATTCGGAGGGGATTTGAAGAATATACACGTGGTTTGTGTAAATAAGGCTGTGGCTGATGGAAGGAAAAATATTGTCGAATTTACTCGTGTCGTGTATCTCGCGAGAATTTCATTATAGAGCCTACGGTTGCTTGGTGGAGACAATTTGGTCGTTTCCGGTCTCACTGATCGAAACGTTACATCCTTTCATGTTCAGTGAAGTGTGTTTCTTTTTATGCATCAGTGTTAAGACCCCAAAATACATCTGTGTTGTTTGACTTGCTTTCAATTTTTATAATCTTATCATTTTCCCTGTAATTATAAAACAGTAGCCGATGATTATACTGAAAAGTTTTAGTAGGCAATTTTAATCCACTCAAATTGGAACATGGGACTTCCTTTTGACTGTTTAATTTTTTTGATTATCCGCCTTTATCACCGCCATAAATACGTGTTTTATTCATTTAGCAATAAAATAAATAAAGTGCCGTATTAATTTTTTTTTATAATAATTACAGTGCAATAAAGAATTATAGTTAAACTAATATAGGATAACCCGTTGAGCTCACTGGCCACCATGGTAGTTTGTACATATTTTCCCCTTGCTTGAGCATTTTTGTTTATGTCTCTGAGAATTTTTATAGGAATTACAATATTGTGAGTCCTAGCTCAGGAATAGTATACGTCTGGCTAAATGGCCTGTTGAGCTAGATGTTGAGATTCGGTTCCTGCGTGGAACAAATATTTGCGTGATGATATGTATCAGTAAATTTCTCACTATGCTCTGCCTACCTTGCGATTAGATACATGGCCTTCTATGAGCTATCAAAACACATTATCATCATACAAGTAGGTATGTAAATAACGTTAAACGTTAACTACGTTAAGTCAAACTCAATTAATAACGCCTTAGTAATCATAAGTTAAATTTACATTTCTCTTCATGTTGATAATGGTAAGACAATAATAATCAACCGAATTTTACGCAACTCACTTTTGGCGAAAACTCACTCGCGTCATTTTATTGTAAAACTATTCATTTATAGTAAAAAAGTCAATAAAAGGAACACTCCGATGCACGTACCCCGATTTACTCTTAATGGCCCGACGTGAATTTACGTCCGCCATAAATCAATATGGCAACGCTTACGTTTGGAAATCTTTTTTCCGTTTCGTTTCATTTCATGGCATTTTTTTTTGGTTGCAATTTTAAGAGTAATGCTTTTGGGTGTTACATGCGATATCTGTATATATAAATCGCTGAGTGAAATATTATCTAGAGATGATTGTGATTTGTTTGGAGGGTCCGATAAGACTAACCGTTTGCTCTGTTGGTTCGGTGAACTACTGAACCTGACCTGTTTTGGTTCGATTCCAGTCGTGGACAAACATTTGTGTGATGAGTAGAAGTATTTGTTCTGTGTCTAGTTCGAAAAAACATATGTGTAAAAATATATTAGTAGGCATATATTTCTATGGATCTGTAGCTTATCACCCGTCTGGTTGCCATAGCACAAGATCCTTTCTGTCCTACTTTGGGACCAGATAACCGTCTGAGAAGATCTCCAAAAATATTAGTACATGATGCTTTAAATGAGAACTCAATTTGAAATTCTATTAGATGAGACCCGAAATTGATTCTCTTGATATATGGATCCATACAGTCTGCGGTCCTAGTAGGTACGCCTACAATATCGAAGCTTGATCTAATTAGCTAGGGCTGGTAATGTATTTGCAATAGCCATGGACAACGTCCATATATGATTTGTTATCAGGTTTTTCAATACAATATCATCATACGCAGCCTTTAGATATCTATAGCTGGACATAGGCTTTTCCTAATCGGCCCCTCTCCTTCTGATCCTGGGCCTTCCTTCCTTTCCTATTCAGTTATGCAATAAAAAACATACATTGATATTTTATTCGTTTTTAAGAACTTTACCATACTTTACTTCATTATCAGCAGGATATTTATAAGTATACGTTGGAATCGTCCAACATATATGTATGTATAGGTATATAAAGCCTTTGTTGTGGTAACCATATTGCTGATGGATTTACTTATATTATATAAACATTAATAAATATACCTCTGCATAGCTAATAATATATAAAATATACTTATTAATTAATATATGTACATATATAGTAACACTACTCTTCGCTTTATTCCATACTTCTATAACGAAATAGTATAATATCCCAACCATTGGTAGGAGACAAATGTTAGTATTGAATAACGTCATCAGTAGTGTTATGATTTATAATTTTCTGATATTATTAATTCTATTGTCCCAACAGCTTACAATAGCTTTTTGCGTTCTGTGCACGTTTATAGTTACCTGAACATTGTTTGTTTTGGTTCAAAGTCACAGTGATGATGCGTCAGTATTATTTATTATTGCTTATTATAATTAATTGCGTATGTAGTATTTTTTACGCAGTTATCTAATGAAAACTATCTGTTAGCGACTAGTTCCGATTTTGCGCTTCGGAGAGTACGTCATATCTCTTTAAGATGTAGAATAGGTTTATAAGGGTCTGTAAATCGGAGATTTCATAGCTCAGTTAGTTTGGACTGGAGCAACGTGGCATAGTTATGTTGAGAATTTTGCCCACAAAATGGAAAGAAATTGAATCTTTACGTCTTCAGTAAGGCTCATTTATACGATGTATGTCCAACGGTTTTTGTGTTTCTACACAATAAAAGACAAAAATAACTATTTATGTATAGTTATACGCATACCAATAGGCTGGGGTAAACTTACCTTACTTACCTAACATCTGTTTTCACATTTAAATTTACAAAACATTTTATCACCTGCACGTCTCTACTCCATTGCTACAGTCAGCTAATTATAAATCATGATAAGCATCTTACATAACACGTTTGATTGACACTCAATATACTCCAAAATATTTAATTATTAACATTAAATAACATTAATAAGTACATTTGAAAATCACTTCATTTATTGTCAAATATTTATTAAATAAAATAAAGTGAACTTCAGTTGATGAGCTCACCGGTATTTTGACGCGTTCGCGTCTAATAAATTACCGTGTAATATTTCAAATTTTCTTAAATGAAAATTATTTACCGAGGGAAATCCACTCAACCCGTTACCAAACGTAGGTGAATTTAATTAATTATGCATCGTTTTCACGCCGGCTTGATGGTAATTACACAGAGCTGACGAAAATTAGGGTCCTTGACTGAAGGAACTTTATCTGCTTTCTACAAGGTCTCCAGAGTTCTTCATTCTCGACTTGTCAATGAGAGCCTGTTGCCTATCAGTTGTCTTATTTATAAAAGGTCCTTCTTGAAGGTAGGAGGACAATTACGAGTTGTGACTTCCACTCTCTAGTTGAACAGAGGTTCAACTAGAGAGAGGCAGAGATGCAGAGAGCTGCATTCACAACTCTTACTTGGTTTTCTAGCGCACTAACCTCGCAGCAAAGCACTTAAATTCACAGCTGCAGAGAAAGTAACCAAACGCCTTGCAGTAAGTACATTTGCTAATTTTTGCAGGTGGCTTATTATTTTTCAATGGGATAATAATAATTCTCGTTTAATGAATATTCATTTATTATAAAATTAAAATTAACGATTACGTTTGACTGACATGTGACATACAGAAGTTAATAACACTAATGCTGCCGATACAGGATATAAATATATAAAAGAAAGTAAAAGCCGAATTATATTATTTAGATTTTTGTATCAAGGGTACACGGCTACCACGGCACAACGATTGATATGTTTAGCCCTTAATGTCACTGAACCCTTTTACCAAAATAAGGTTGTCACTTAAATCTACAAGGGTTGTTCTGCGCACGGCAATTTATCATTTATCAGTTACGACTTCGTATTATACATTTCTTAGTTTATTGTAAAGTCGCATTTGAAATTTTTAGAATATACGGGAATATGCTCGATTTAGTTAGCTGGATGTAGTGCTAATAGTAAATTATATCCAAACTGTGTTTCTGTATTAAAATTTCAAACAAAAGTTGAATATTACTATAAATAGGTAATTTTTAAGTAAGTAAAAATTATAATAAAGAATCCTTATATACATTTAATAAAATTTCACTTATTGAAGGGATTCGCAAAAAGAATTAACTCAGAATACAGGGTCACAAAACGTGCGATAATCGGTTTGAGCCGGATTATGACCGGTTTTGACTGGATTGCTCCTTTTTTTCACGCCTTTCCTGTTTATCGTAAAAGCTTTTTTTATACGTAGAAGAGGATTAAGACATTTTTGTATTTTATTCTCTAACGCAGAAACAATCGCTTTTAATACTTATATCATCATGGGATTTATTTAGAAAATAGGCCGGTACATAAATTCCTCGCTCACCGCAGATTCAACGTAAAGACAAAAGTTTAATTTTAATGATGTAGTAAAAATATCACACAAATTGATGGTATTTTAAATGAGAAGTAGCTCGTGTATCAGTAAATATTGAAATGTTTATTTTAAAAATAACCTTTTCATTATATTTATTGGGTAATCGAAACAAAACAGCATGTACATTTTGGCCCAGAGCATAGACTGTGTTATTTGGCCCTTCTTTAAAAACTCAGTGTTTAAGTTTCTTACCACACGAGAAAAAAATATTGAATAAAAATCTCAGTAAAACAAGATAAGTCATAACTTCGAAGCTTAGATTTCACGTTTCCGTAGCACGTATGTACTTCTGCTTTTTTATGTGATTTTAAACTCAAATATCACTCTCTGTTACAATGAAGGAAAACACCGCAACGAAACAGACATATCCGGTTGTTCTTTATAATGTTTAATAAAGAAATTCTCCAAGGGATCTGAAGTCTGCCAATGTGTATTTCTTCGTACCCGAACTTAAAAACACTTAGCTCAGCGGTAGAAGTGAGTGCAGTGTGGTGCTCTCTCCTCTGAAAGCCGGGAAAGACTTTATGTTCAGTGTATGTATAATGAAGAGGAAGAAAAGTAATATATGTATGAGTATGTATAATGAAGTGAAGAAAAGTAAACGAAAGAAAATCTTAAGCTTTGTAATCGAGATGAACACCATAATTTATAAGTATAAAATTAATTTAAAAATGCATAGAAAATTACAAACTGAACTAGACAGTTTAAAAGTGGTATGAAATTGCAATGATAAATCAAACCGAACAATAATAAATTATACAATATTCAATTTGTTTTGGTTTTACAAGAAATATTACCACCAGTAGGTAATACCATTACTCCAATTATTATTAATTAAGAGTAATTTTTGTACAGTTTTACACGATCTATGTATATCTACGTGTGAATTTGTTTATTTTTAAGTATGGACTGTTGCTGTCGGTCGTCATATCATTTCGTTGCAGCTAACTAGGTCATTTTAGAAACCATTTTATCAAAACTAGAACTAATGCAGAATCGTAAACCACTGACTCATGGCCCTCAAGTGGTTCGCAATACGTTTGCGGCGAAGTCGAACACCATTTTACAACTGTTTAAGGTCACATTTTATCAATTGTTTAAGTGTTGACGTAAGGCAACGATCCAAGCGGTATTTAGGATATTGTACGAAATAATGTTATATTGAAGGTTATCCGGTGAAGAATACCACCAGGCGAGAAGTTCGCACTTTGTTATGCTTGCTAGTTGCTATGGTGTATAAAAAAAGAATTAATAAGTATATATATAAATATCGGTAATTTGCTAAAATATCGGTATTTTGCAAAAATATCGGTATTTTGCAAAAATATCGGTAATTTGCCAAAATATCGGTAATTTGCGAAATTACCGATATTTTTCAATGTCAAACGAATCACTCAGTATTTCCGCCTGGTATGGCCCAGGCAATCTTTACCTATTCTATGTATATCATTAAGGTTATCTATCACACACGTTCATATATTAAATTAATTATATATCTAGCCTTTTTATTAATAAATAATTTTGTTAAACATATGATTTATTAACAAATGCTGAAGTAGACACACATAATTTTTTTAATGGTCTCAGTCTGGATTTCTCTCTGTAATGGAAAACAGCTACGATTACGATTCTTAACGCGATAGAATATAAAATATATGTATATGGATGAATCAATATACAACATCAGTGAAATATAATGCATCAATGCAATATAGTCTATGAGGTTAATAAAGACTGCCTAAGCAGAAGAGTGGTTGCAAGCGCGACTGCCGATTGGGAGGTCCTGGATTCAAATTCCGGGTCGGGAACTATTGGATTTTTCTAATTTAGAATTTCTAGTAGTGACACTCAGTCTGTACCCGTGCCCGGTGTATGGCAATAGGCTCACCACCTATTCCATGGGACGTAAACGTAACTGGTGAAACGTGGGAGTGTACTACACTCTTCTGTCTACCTCTTCGGGGATTATAGGCATGATGTGACGTTTTTAAGGGAATAAAGAGAGTGTAAAATAGCCCATTAGACATATTTGCATCAAAAAAACAATCAATAATCGTAGTCAAAAACTAGTAGGTAGTTGTTGTTCTTCTATTAATTGTTATGTAGATTACCCTTAATTGAAATGTTATTATCCCTTATTCTGGAATTGCTGGTGGTTCTGAAATGGCGCTTACGTCATTGTAATTCTAGAGGTGCAGTATGTATTTTAATATGCAGAATTATTAATGGGTGTTTACTACACTCCTCTGCCTACTCCCTCGAGGATTATAGGCGTGATGTTACGTTTGTTTTTTTCACAATTATTACGACGCACGCTGTTGCTTATGACTTAAATATATAATTATGTTATTTTATGGCGAGTTTAGTTCAATCGCGGTGCTGTATATGTATTGCTGGTCTGTTTCCAATTAGCTGATTCTTTAAAATAGGACGCGTGCTATCTCAAATTATGTCCGTAA
Organism: Elbella theseus; assembly: GCA_018245175.1. Lineage (NCBI taxonomy): Eukaryota > Metazoa > Arthropoda > Insecta > Lepidoptera > Hesperiidae > Elbella > Elbella theseus. The sequence goes on from DWMO01000249.1 coordinate 7,252, forward strand.
TTGTATTGGAGAATTTTTACTGTTTTTTGACGTCATTTGTAAGATATAAACGTAGACAATTTACCCTGATGTGTTGGGTTGTGTACTTATATATTATATGTATATACATACGTGTATATAGAAGCACTTCAGGCACGACCGCCTGATCTCGAACTAAACAGAGCTGGAGAGAAAAGAGTTGAAAATTTATTATATACTCGTAGATACATGCTTGAACAGATAATGTTACACCTAGATAGAAAAAATAATCTTGCTCATCACATAAATATGTACCCTGGACGGGAATCGTACCCACAACGTCCAGATTAGTAACCAGAATCTATAACCATTGCATGAACAGTCGCGAACATTGCAATATTTTTGTTATCTATGAATCTGACGTCTCATTTAAGCACGAAAATGAAGACATCAGATTTACATCATAAAAAATATAACAAATACAAAGTGACATAAACATCAAAACCATTTACATTATTCAAATGTAGAGGTATACATTTACAGCAACATCCACAACACTGAATCCAATATTTAACGCTCGTTGTAACCAGACAAAATGGCACCGACCGCATTATTATCCAATTCACGTTTAGTTAGCCATTATTCTCAATATCGAACAATATAGATAATCAGCTCGGGCCAATTAGTCAAATCAATTGAAAACCAGATGACGACAGCTCGCACGTGGCTGTTGCGCAACGGACGGCATGAATCACGGCGCCACGTATTTGTGGACAGCGCGGTATCACAATTCTCTTTTGAGGGTTCCCTTGTTATTATTGGTATTAGGTATTATTATTAAGTCTGTAAACCCGTAATTGGCTACCAGACTAGGGTCTTAGCCCGCTCATTCTGAGAGGAAACCCGTGTGTAATAGTTAAACGATAAATGGGTTGAAAAACAATGATTAGTGTATTAATAGGTAAATATGTATTTGTGTTTGGGTTCATTTTCACGCAAAATCCATTAAACCGAATTTGTTATTATTTTATGTAAAAATATATAGTTCGAATCCCGAGAAAATTTTTGTAAATTGGAATTCTCAGTAGTAACTCGGAGCCTGATTTGTGCCCTATGCATGGCACTAGGATGACCCCCTATTCCATAGAACGTATAACATAATCATCATCATCATCATCATCAGCCTATCTCAGTCCACTGCTGGACATAGGCCTCCCCAAAAGGGGGTTTATGCCCGTATTTTCCACGCTGGGCATGCGGGTTGGAGATCGGTTTCCCTTCAAAACGTATAAATCTTTCGACTTTATATACATACATATTTTAGTATCCATTTATCAATATCTACTCCTGTTCATACATACGAGTATGTATACTTACATTTGTTTTAATTTTTGTTATACTCGTATCATAATATTCGTTTTTTGTACTCACGAAAATTAAGTAATACAAGCGTATTTGTAATGTAAGTAATACAACAATATTTGTTAAGCAATTTGTAGTTCAAGAAATATCATTAGGTAACAGCGGAAATTTTCATAGTAACTGTTCGTGGACTGTTTTCCATTTGATATTTCAATTGCCGTAGAGATGGAATTTGATAGTTATTAAGACTCTCCGACGTTTAATAATATTATATTAAAGCATATCTTCATGAATTTACCTTAATATAGAGAGTATACGTACTGCATCATCAGGAAAGCCCTATATCCGCTCCAACCCTTTTATCGTTCCACTGTTGGAACCCGGGTCTTCTCTCTTAATGAGAGGGTTAAGGCTACAGACTGCCACGCTAGCTAAATGCGGGTTGGCAGACTTCATACTCCTTAGAGTTTTTTTGTTATAACGACTTCTGGATATAGGCTTTCCTTAAGTAGTCTTAATTAATTCCATTATAGTTTTTAATATTATGGTAATATCTAAGTAAACGTGCTATACTTTTCTAAGTAACATTTTGGTCACGTAACAAACCTAAAAACATCATTGTTCATCAGCGCTATTTTCGCTTTACTTCTCGAAATATTTTGTAGTGAATGTTTTTTCTCTTTCTATCCTTATAAACTGTATATTCTGTCTCTGTTCTTGTCTAAACGCTGTATGGCGTGCAGTGAAACATTTAGATCGGGCTTACGCTTTATCGCTTGTAGTATTGAGGGAATGTGATTTCACGCGCGCTGATTCTCACCGAATGGCCTCATTATTCAATACGTTTGACACTGTGAAACGAGTACTTTTTTTAAAAAAGTCCAGAAATACTTACCTGTCAACGTACACTAAGCATGGCGGACTATGACTTTAAAAACATCTCAGTCTGAGAGGAGACCCATGTCCAACGGTGGAACGATAAAAGAATTGATAATATTATTTAATCATTAATTAATTTATTAATGGTGGTCTATGGCATCTTAAAATCTACATCAGCATTATTGCTTCTATAGTCGGCAAGTCAGAAGGAATGAAAATAATTATGGGCTCCAAGATCCAATATTGTCCCCGACAATATATGAGAAATATTTGCCCGCCCGAGAAATAATGCAACCTTCACGTCGATCAAGTGCGCTGCAGAGATTAATTCAACACATGACCTTCCGCAAGGGAGTGGCGCCAGTAACAGCGATAGCGGAGAGACTGCCTTCTTAATAAATATCATATCTAAACTCGAATAAAGGCACAGAGAAAAAAAAATAGGATAAATAGTAATAGTACAAAATGCTTTTATTTTGGTAATATGTTATAAGCGTTTCATGTTCTTCACATTGTTAACAGAACAATCACGATTTAATAAAAAATTCCATATCGAAAGAATACAGAAAAAGCTTTATTCTGGTAGTCGACCTCCATTTTCCCCTTTTGTAGAATGCCTCTGTATTCCGTTATATTAGTATTAATAGCATTGTTTTATTATTTAATCTTTTCGTCTTTAAAATTTTTTTTGGTATGACATTCTTTTATTACAACGACAGCATTCATTTATTATTATATTATTTTAGTATATATATCTTTCAAATTAGTTTTAGTAAATACATATGTCGATGACGCTTAGAAATTAAGACCGCGAAATACATAATAACAATTAATAACCATTCACATTATGAGAGAAGCCCCAGTGGCCATAGAGGATAGATAAGATGATGATGATTTTTTTTTTTTTTTTTTTTTTTTTTTAATCCTTTACAATTCCACTGCTGGAATACGGGTCTCCTCTCGTATTGGGGGGGTTAAGGCCATGGTCTGCCACGCTGGCCAAGGGGGGG
>DWMO01000250.1:0-10455 GCA_018245175.1 Elbella theseus
CGAACACTACAAAAAAATTTCTAATTTAGATTTTCTAGTAGTGGTAACAAACACATTCCTCGCTACGCATCCTCGCTCATCCCTGGTGGAAACGCACCCTAAAGGGATATAGAGGAATGTAAAATAACCACCCATTTTACACACAGAATACTTTATTTGTCATTTAATTGACACTACTACAACATCAAATTTGACACATACAATTAGGTGAGCAAATCCCAAGAAAATATATTCAAAAACTAAAACTTATAATAAATGAATCTCAAATATATAAAAACCTAAAGGTAACCCGTACAAAATATAACTTTCAAAATCTTGGATTTTGTAACATAAAAAACTTATTCGTACTAAACAGGCGATTCTCTCAAGCACCACGTTTTACATTAACACTCTTTTTAGCTCTTAATATAAAAAGATAACACCTACCCATTTCCAGAATGGTACTCGAATATACATATATATAATGTGTACATCGGTTAATCTAAAAGTATGACACAAAATGAGGATGATGCCAAAAACGTTACCTGGAAAATGTAATAAGTCTAAATATTTTGTGGGTATATGTAATTTGACTTAATTTTTACCATAACTATTTAAAAAAAGTCTAACAGAATAAATCTCAAATCAGGCCAATCTTCTGCACAAAATAAATCAATTCTAACAATCAACCTGTTCACTTGGTTTCATACATTTTAAACACCATTCATACACATGAACAATTGACAAACTATTTTAAAATATTTTTTTTCACAATCAAATTGTATTAATTTTCTGTAAATATCGGTACAAACTATTAGACGAAAATATCGCATACAAGTCATTTTCGATACAAAATAGTCGTTACTATCAAAATTTCAATTTTGACATAATTTGGCAATTTTAAAATTTTAGCTACATGCATAAATAGACTTACACATTATATATATGGGAAAAAAAAACAGAAAAAAAAATACTATTTTACGCTTCACCTTAATTTATAACATTCGGTGGTTATGGTACATTCATATGGTAATAAAGCATACATTCAAGTATGATTTTAATGAAAAAAAACCTAAATTAGTCTTTGGTAGGACTAAAGTTATTTGGTTAAAATCTTTTTAGTTAAGGCTACCATCTTTTAGTACTAATTTCTAGTGGCAATCTATTGGGCTCGTATGACACTGTCATGTTATTATAAAAATAGGCATTAATTTTGCTAATCACAATATACTACTGGCTTTTGGCGATTGCTTATCGGCCACCTAGTACTCATCGCTTTATTGGATTTGAGCAAATGACTGCGTTTTTCAATTCGGATAGTCTGAAGCCCAGCAATACAATTTTATACACCTCAATTTTTTGTGCGTTTTTATAAGTCCGTTCGTTGACGCTGTTACTTTAATTAATTTAACAGATGTTATCAGATGTCGATAATCATTTCCTGTTCCGTGTGTAATCAATCGACCTTGCGCGACACCTATTCAACATAATATCAATCAATGATTCGGTAATTTAAAAAAAGTTTGACGCCGTCTATTTAATCGACTAATATGTATTATACACTAATGTTATCGACAGTGTGATACGGGCCTTAGATTTTAAGCTCAAAGCTCACCTACCGGTTCTTAACCTTCCGCCTTTTTATTTTCGAATACCTGAAAAATGAAAACCAAACATAAATTTAAACGTGAAAGCAACTACGACGCTTACCGAGCTACCTGTTATAGGAATACGTGATCGATTACATTTAAAGGAAGCTAATTATCTATCATATTTAAGCAGAGTCGGATGCTGTTCGGCCAGCTGGTGCGAAACGGTTGCCAATGGCAAGGCTCATTCTATTGACACAAATGAGAAGCCTGTTGCGACTAATATGTGAATGTTGGCATATTTGATTACCGAAAACAATCGCAGTATGCTGTGATCTTTTCCTAATAAGCTGTACTACATTTATTCCGTATACGATTATATATTTATTAAATATAAGATTACAGACACTCAGAAATCGAAAAAAGTTAACGTACAAACAACATCAACAGTTTTCGTATAACGAATGAATTATCCATTTAAATTCAGAATTCGGTTCAGGTAAACTGAGGTTGAAAGTTTTCTCAACTGTACGAATATACAAAAAAACATTAGAAATCTCAAATTAGCTGCAGTTTTTTTACTGCCAATAGCGTTTACTGATGAGTAAGATCATGTCGAGTGGACCCACCCATACCACTTGGTGACAGAAAACTTATTAACTTATAATTTTATTGAAAGTAGTCATACCTAATTATCATCCCTTAAAAAAGTTTTTAAAATTTGTAAATTAAACAACACTTTTTTTTAATAAACATTTTTAAACTAATACCGGGCAGTGAAATTTTCTTTTGAAATGAACACATTTAATTAATAAAAAAAACTCAATTATCAGAATAAGAAGTCCTCAAAATTATAATTTGTTTTTTAAAAGTTAATTAAAACTATGATAATAAAGAAGTGAAATGATTAAAAAAAATCTATATGAAATTATAGATATTTCACTATAATCTCTGAAAATTCCATTAGAGTTATCATTAATAGTTTTTTTACAATTAGATTTTTAATTAATAGTACGGAAAATTTTTATTGTATAAAAATATGTTATTAAATTCAAAATTTTTAAAAACCTTTCCAACAGATGATAATTAGGTATGACTACTTTTGATAATTATAAGTTAATAAGTTTCTATTACCAAGTGGTAAATGGGGGGTTTATTTGACATAATCTTACCCAGGTGAATCGACGAAAAAAACGTTAAAACTTTTGATGTTGACTGTACTGTCACTGACTACTGGAACATCGAGAGACATTTAGACACTTATATAGACTATAGAATATACGATCCACGGTATAAGAGAATCGACCACTACAACACAGATTACATCGAGATACATAAAAATACTTATCGCACTTATATCAAAAGCCATTTCTTACACCTTAGGCCTGGGCGGGCGGTAGTCCGTACCACGGTTTCGAACATGACAACTGTGATTCAGCCAAGTTTGGTCGTTTATGAAGGTATTTTTTTATTTCACCTCTTTTGAATTGTACTTTGGATTGCAAGGATTTAGTCAAAAACTTTCCATGTCGAGCTGTCATTTTGATATAGATACGAGCTACGAACTAACACCGATTCAATATATACGAGAATCTAATATGACACCACATGTAATAATTAGTAAAATGTTATTAATATATTTAATAATTAATAAAGTGCTTACACCGGATAAAACAATGAAGTGACTGGGCAACGTTCGCATAGTTTAACACTACTGTCTAATAATGTAAACATTGGACGTACGGCTTAAATATCGGATTCGAGAGGTTTATATAGTTTTATTACTACAATGAGCCCGGCACACCCAACTGACTAACATATTCCATTCAATTAGTATATACAGTACTCGTGGGTAGTATACCAATGATGTCAGCACGTTTATGTGCAGTGTGCATTATAATGTCCGTACTGTGTTGAGGAAGGTGAAATAAAGTGTAGGTTAAAGTATTTCGGGGAAAAAGGCAGGAGGAATAATGATTTAGAAAATTGTAAGAAAATATATTCCAGATTGCTTCTCGCTTATGATTAGGTAAGGTAGGTAAGGTTACGATCAAATGAAAATTTTACTTGAAAATAGCCGAAGCTTAAGTTGACTGTGGAAAAGAAACCCCTATTGCAATGGTGAAAAAGACTCAAAATAATAAATGATATAAAAAGACATTACGGCAGACGAAGGGCTGGTCGTGCAATGAAAGTAACAAAAATATGAAATAAGCCCTTAAGGTACTGTTAAAGAATAGGAAAGAAATATGTACACAGTAAATTACTTTGCTCTATAGAGCAAACGTAAAATTTTAAGTAGACTGCATTAGGGCCGGCCGTCTAAGGCAAGCGAAAAATAGTTACTTGAAGCTCCACTCTGACCAGCCAACAAAGGCAAGAACAAAACGGATGTTGCAACTCCTCACGTCTTGTACCCGGCCACCTAAGGCAAGACAAGACAGTACTGTAAGAAGTAATCCACTCTCGCCGATCACCTAAGACAAGCGAAAAAGCGGTTAATGGAAAAGTTAGTGAATTCAATTCCGCCAGCCAATTAAGGCAAGCTATAATGATATTTAATGCTCTGGTAACTCTTCTCGCCGACCGACTAAGGTAAACGAAGAGAGTACTGTAAGATCCAGTGTCTTATCTTTTGCCAGCCAACCAAGGCAAGCGCAAATTTCGGAATTTTCACATTGAAATTTGTTGAACTTTAATATATTTGTTAGTTGCCAGTGCCCGCTCATTGATATACCTACACGAACGTTCCCATAAACAGCTGTCACCCCACTGTCACAATTATATCATATTAATAGACACGTAGACAAAATATAACACGACAATTTAGTAAACATTACAAGATTAAAAATAGTGATTGTTCAAATCGTATAAAGGTAAGTAAAATATTTAAAAATATATTCCCGAAGAGAAAATAATGCTTCAGAGATAATTAGGTTCAGTACACACTGTCATTTTGTAAAATGGCCCAATATTATTTGTCTTAGGTCGGAGCTAATGTTGTACTACATTAGTTAACAATTAATAATATAGGCAGTGTCTGTGAGGTTTATATAGGCGTGCGAATTAAAAAATATCACAAAAATATATAATAAATATACTTACAAGAAATTATTCTCTTGAATTTTATTGCTATAGTAAATCTTAGTACGTAAATTGTCCTGCCATTAACAAAAATATTGGTTACCTTCGTAATTCAGTGTCTTTCATTGAGAAAACTTATCTACATTTAACATTTATAAGACGTTAAAAAACACTACACATATTGCCATCTACTTCATACTACAATAATTAAAACGAACTCTACTTAAGCAATGTCACTGGAGAAAAATGTCCTCAGAATCTTTTACGTCACTATAACATAACATCACTCATGTATTTTCCGACGGGGTAATACATCCATTCCATACCAGTTATATTAGATATTCCAGAAATAGAGGGTGAAAATCTGAGTATGATATTAAACTCTCTATTGCAATTTCGTTGTTTTGAAAGTATCAGAACAAAATCTGAACATACAGACTGAGATCAAATTGATAGTCGCTATTTAAAATCTACTTCAATAAGCGACAAGAACAGGCCGATTCCATGTTCCCATCGATATCGCTGTTCTTTAAAATTCTTGTTTAGTTAGTCTCGATATAATTCTCCAATGACACGCTCTCTACATTTTCCCACTAATCTCTAACATTTATTACAACTATTTTCTACTAAACAGAAAAAAAGGATACTTAAAAATATTTGTTTTGAACATAAAGTGAATCATTAAACATAAATCCCTAAATTTACCAAAAATTAACAAGAAATAAATCGTAGGAGTTGTTTGACGCGTCTCGTAAACAGCTAAAACATTCAGAAAACATAACATTAAAAAACAAACCCATTTATTATCCATAAATAAAATTTAAACAATAATAACTTATAATTTCTTTCAAATTCAGAAGTAACTTTAATTGATAGATATACTTTTAAAAATGTGGCAAAAAATTACATAACAGTTTGCTCATAATCAATAGTATTTTAAATTATTACAATGAGTAATTGAATCATAAGTATATTCCATTAAAAGTAATAGTCATCAAAATTCAAAGTTACTTCTGCGTTATAACGAACCACACGTATTCATTTATTCATATTACATTATAACATTTGCCTCCCATTTACCCGCGATCCAGTATTTCTTTCACTATGTTATAATTTTCACGTCAAAAAGCCTTCTCTTTTACTGTATATTTAAATATTACATTTACACCATTAGTGTTCTAATACTTGGAACGGAGCACACCCAATACAGTTTTAAATATCAAATACTTCTCATAATACCGAACGGAAAGAATACATCATAGATCATAGAATATATGGAAGCATTTCCCAAATTTGAGATTTTTAAATTTAAATAAAGAATGTGAGAACGAATGCATGTGGCCCAAAAAAAAATTAAACATAAAACCATAAAACGTTTGAGCTACTACTGCGTTGTTAAAGCAAACTATTAAAACAAAATATCTGCTGCTACATTCTATTTCAAAACAATAGGGTATAGACAATATTTGTCTATGACGCCAGGTGACATGACAACCTTAGGATACAGATTAAAATTAGACTAATCGTCAATTGTGCTTGTATATATCTAATTATACAAGTTTTGTGCTGTTTCGTATACAATATTAATTGCATTTTGTAGTGTAATAATAGTCTACATAACCTCATATATTATTTCTATAATTGAATCCTTCGCTACTAGAGCCGACTTTGAATCATTATTTGCATATCTTCAAATCGGTGGTCCATATGGTGGCCTTTAAATTGGACCCCTCATACGTATCCATAAAAACGTAGCAATGAGCGACAGCGCTCATTGATATTCGAGTTTTACCCGAGCTGTCAAAATTTATTTGTCAAAATCCCACACACTCACATGAAATCTATTAATGCACACACTGTGAACGCCTGTCAATAAATGTTTTTAACTCGGCATTTATTACCTCGCACGTTTACATTAAAATATCACATGTAAACACTCCGCGCGCACTAAAGCGCGCTAAACCGAGGTATCCATAATCTCTCAACATCCTGTCACTGAGTGACACAGACGCGCTGCGAAAAACTTCAAAACCTTCTAACCTCCAAAATCACCTACAATAGTATCACGTTAAAACAAAATAGCAGATAATATTATATAATAAATTCTTTATAATAATGGTAGACAATAAAAGTTGACAAGAATATAATTTCTACTTATGTTTTCTACGACATAGATTTTTTTTGTATTTTTTTTTTGGTACGAATAATACCATTTTTTTTAATCACAGACATCGATCGTAATTATAATGACAGGTATATATTGATCCATCCACACTGACAGAGAACCAGCGTAGTCAACTTTCACTGCACTTCGGACTTTAAAACAAGAAACCCTTGTTTTCTTGACATTTAAAATTGGAGGACACACTACTGATAACGTTCACTTACGACATCAATGGTCGTCATTGGATCAAATTATACCTGTACTAATTGTATGTACATATTTACAACGGCTGATCCATATTAGAAGACTTCATTCCAATGTATTATTCTCGACCCTAAATTATAGCAAAATCAAAATATTGAAGTCACTACAGCTCAGTAATTAGGAACGTAGCTGCAGATTTCTTTTGAAATATCCTACTCTCACGCTGTCAAAACTTTTATATTAACTTTCTAACAATCTTATTGTATAGAAAAAAAGCTAGGTGGTATTTGTCGGAATAGTCTTATTATTATATAACATTAGATACAACAAAATAATCGTTAGTACTTAATAATAATTATTTTCGTAATTATTATCTTGAGCAACTTAAATACATTTCTAACGTAATCGATTCAAAATTAAACTTGAGCAAAATATATTGTAGATACTGTCATTATCAAAACCGACTAAAACAAAAAAAAACACAGCAACCATAACATCACTCTTATCGTCCTCCAAGAGGCAGGCAGAGGAGTGGTGCATTCTCCCGGTCACGTAATAAAAAAACGTTGTTACGTTATAACACAGCGAAACAAAATTAACTCATTCAAAGAAAAAAACGCGAATATTCCACAGAACCGTTGTTGGCTGTATGTGTCTTATGAAATTTTAAATTTTATTGTAATATTAAATAGAAAGAAAATAGTTTACCAGCTATAACACTTTTCATGTTGAGTGTACCAAAACATATATACAATTTAGTGTCTAAAAAATTGAAAAGTATCTGTATAAGTTACATTGGATGTCCGGGTATCAACATTCAAAAGCTACGAAAGTTCCAGAAAACTAGAACACCGGCTTGTAACGTCGGTAGGAAATTTTACTTATTGTTAGTCTGTAAAGGAGGTGGGGGGGATCATGAGAAGTACATATAAAACTGAACTATATTTTCATTTAGTTTAGATACTAACGCACGCGGCTAGCTGTACAGAGCGTACCTCAATACTATCCGTGGCACAATACAGCTTAGCATTCCGTTTCTGTTGCTATACAACAATACCTATCAGTCTCATAAATGCCGTTTCTCATATCACAAGACAAGTCTCGTCGATGTTGTTTTAATAATTGTTATCCAAAAAGTGAAATTTTAATCGTTATATTATTTAAAAAATAATAACAATACGAAATACGTGGACCTTTGTTATGTTTTAAAATTTCAATACTTTGTCACATAAGTATAGGAAAGTGATCAATGTTTCAAAATAAAATCTTCTCATGAATATTTTTTAGCTGTGGACAAAATACAGATTCAATAATTGGGAGTGAAAATTTCTAAAAGCACGTGTCAAAAGTTGTACAGACGCCAATCCTACAAGATAATTGTGTATATATCAGGTAAACATGTCATTTTGGACCCAAATATGTTATTTAGGCGTGTGTGTGTGTGTGTGTAACAGTAAGTTATTATATACATAGCTATTATAGCAAATCTTATCATGGATATCATATTAGCAAAGTAAAAAAATAAAAATATTTAGCAATACATCGTTACATGTAAAAATTATTGTACAACGCTCAGGATACACCGCCGATACTCGCTAACTTATACTTAAACGACTTAATTCTATTGTCTTCGGTAACGATAACCGTTCCCGTTGAAAGTCAACATACAATAACGGTCGAACGACGGGTCGTGTATGTACACATACGTGACCTCGTCGTAAACGTGAAGTCCATTTTCAATACGAACTAAATGCGCGAAGTTATATAAACTTATGTATGTACGATCATTTATACAAAACAGCAACTGTCCAAGAGGATTGTACTGTCCAAACATACGATTGGGTATCGCGGATGTCCTACAGAAAGAGCCACCGGCGGCTGCTGACTGCGTGGACGCCGCGGCTCCCTCCGTGAGTCGGCGCTAGGTAACCTCATACGACAACAAATTAACAGCCAACACTTTAGCGGTAAGCAGCCCTGGATTGCGTTCGGCGTAGCTGTAAAAATAAGAAATCGACCTTTTAAAAGCGATAAAATGTATGAAAATACTTAAAGCTCATAATGCTTTATTATCACTAATGGAACTATTGATGTCTACGAATAGCCGCATAAAACTATGGAAAGATATGTTTTATCAAACATACCGCAGACCACGTTCTCTAAGACGCTTCTTCACAGCTGGTTTGATCTTTGGTCCGCCGGTGCTGTGCAAACCTCTTCCAGTTATGAAGAACAAAACAACGAACTTTTTACCCCCCTTCGACTCCTTGAGTTTCCGAATGTGAACATCCAAGAATATATCAAGGGCTTCTTTGGCTTCGGCAACTCGAAGGTAATGGAGATCCAGGGTAACGTCGTTCACAGATGTTGTCGCGTGGAACTGTAAAAAAATTGCTATAATATATCAATAATACTTTTATAGTATGTTCATCTTCAGCTAATAATAAATAGGTCAATAACAAAAACAAAAAAACATTACATTTCCAAAACCTCCGAAGAAAGCTGATCATATCTTGCTGGATGTTAGTCTCGAAAACCCAAGTGGCATATTAAATAAACACCTAGACCAACAGGGTATATTTTCTCAAGAGCTGAGCCTTGCTGTTAATATTATAATTTACGGTTTACGGTTACGGTTTAAGACTTTATTTCTCTAAAGAACTTACAATAAATTTACTTCCAGAGAAATTAAAAATTATAAACAAAATATATTTGTACCGATTGGCATAGTGATGAATAACAATGGTTGTAAAGTACATCTATAGACAAAGAAGATATACTTTAACAGTTTGTAAGGTAATAAACAAAAACTCAACGTACTAAATAATATATTATAAGGGTAAATTAAATAAACGTTGTCTAGTTGTGAATAAACGTTTGGTAAAGCAACGGCCAATGCCTAGCGGGCCACGGATCGAGAGCGAGTGTGAAGAGCTAAAAGGGAGTTCATAATGATTTTGTTGTTCACAACATATGTATGTATCATATGTATTTAATAACTTTTGTTGTAAGTATACTTATTACTATTTTTACGTACATTATTTATTTAATGGGTATTTTAAATGCTTTATTGATTTGCAATAAATTATATTATTATGAATTTTATACACATATCATTAGAGTATGTTTATATCTTGTATGTTTGTGTGTTGTTAGCATGTTTGTTAGTGTGTGTGTGTGTGTGTGTGGGTATATGTATGTGTGCCAGTGTGTGTGCTTGTGTGCATGTGTATGTATTAAAGTGTAATTTAACATTAGCAAGGACTGGGTTCTTTACGTATGTGATTGTCTTGTCATGTGTTTTGTTATTGTCATCTTTTTCGTAAAAGCTATATTAGAATGTATATCTTTTGTTAGTTTTGTGCAGGAAAAGGGGAGATCTCCCGCCAGGCGATGTCGCTGCCTGGGGACCGCGGCCTGAATGTGAACGTCGGA
>DWMO01000251.1:0-10439 GCA_018245175.1 Elbella theseus
CCAGTATAAAAAAATCTAACAGCATATATATACGTCTATACATAGAATGATTGAGGAGTTTAAGGAATTCCAAGCTTCTTTTTTGGCCCCCAAATGAACCAAACCTACCTACTCGTAGTACACCCCGCTATAAAGCAGATTAGGCTCTAGAGACTGAGTGATCTCTATACTTTACTGTACAATGGACTGAGACAGGTTGATGACGATGACGATAGAATGATTTATGGAAAAATGAGAATGTCTACACGAAACATTACTACTTTGGGAACCGAGAATACAACTGTAGGGACAAAAAGCTAGTAAGTTTTTTGATATCGTCGTCTCCACACGACATATATTTCGGCACCGCGAAATGAAAAGGAATTAACTTCGAACGAAGTTGTGACATGAAACAAATTAGAGACATATTTCATTTGGCACGAAACAGTCGAACTGCGGTGTATTTAATACAATATCTTAGCAGTTTTCTTTACTGTTTTTCTTCTAAGCAATGTTCTGTCTGACTTGACATTTAATTGAGTAAACTTTCGGGCTATGTTAATTTAACTATCTGACGTGAACATCGAAACATTGAAATGTACTGTAATTCGCAGAAATTAACTAGTCATGTCACTATAGTGATGTAATAGCGAGCTACGGAAACGTCGAAGGCCGGAAAAGACGCCAAGTTAATTTCTGCGTATTGTATATTATACTATCTGAACGACATTAGCATCAAACTATTAATTGTCATATTTCTAAACACGTTTTATATTTTACAAATACATAGCTAATTATCTTCGTAACATTCTATAAGGAGCGTTTAGTTTCGCAGCCTGCACTTGGCTAGCGTGAGAGACTATGGCCTTAATACTTCTCATCCTGAGAGGAGACCCAGGTATAACAATGAGACGATAAAAAGGCCGATGTTGATAATGATGACGTGTTTCCATAGACTTAAATGTGCCAATATTGTTCTATTTCTATATTCGAATAACGTGATACATTACCTTTTTATATTCGAATAACATGATACATTATCTATTTCTTAATCTACCTCTGAACTTATGTACAGTAAATAAAAATGTAATATACACAAGCAGTAATTAAATTATATTTTTTTTTTCATTTTCTTGCAATCATTCTGATAATGAGCTCATTCTTCCTTTATTAACTTTTTAATTTATACTTCTATAGATATATGTATGTATACGTGACATCCGCGAAAACAGTATTTAATCAGTTTTTAAGACATAATCGACAATCGCCGCTCTCTGCCCACCGCGTGAAGCATTTGGCGTGATGATATAATAATAAAAGCTGTATAAGGTAAATACTAGAAAGGAATTAGACACAGCGGAATATGCTTGGCCCTAAATATCGCCCTGTGGCTTCCGGTAATTGGATAGACCGGCACGCAATGCTTCGCGGGCGTTTTCGTTCTGTTTATCTGGGCTGGAGGATGTGAGGCGAAACAGCCGCGGATAACACTGCTATCAGGGGAACACAGACGAACAATACCTAATGGAAATTTAGAATGAAATCACTTACATTTGGGATGATGTTTGCTATTTAAAGTAAAACGTTTTGTCTGTGCGTGTTTACCGGAGTTTTGCTCGTAGTAATTTCGAAGTATACAAGGTGAGGGAGAAAAATTAAATAAGTGTACCTAATATTGATATACTTTGTGCTTTCACTCGCATGTTATTGCTGTCTGTACATGCGCACGTTTGTACTGTGGGCAAAAAAGATACGGTATGTAATATTGCATTCACAATTTTGAAGCGTTCCGGAATTAAAAATAATATTGTATTTAGTGTTGAATGAGATAGTTTTTTTGCGAATATTAATTTTATTTAATTTATTAAATAAAAAACAATAAAAATAAAAATAAAATATTAATAATATCTGTAAAAATAAAACGTTAATAATATCTTTTGTTGATAATACGTTCTATCGACTGGTGTACAGGCCGTCATTTTGGATTCATATCTTTGATGGTTCCGTATAGAATTATTATGTAAATTATTAAAAAGAGGCGCGTTGTAGCCCTATAAGGACAGAGATATTTCGCACTGGGTGCTCTTTGTCTACCTCCTACGAGACCTATCGTGACAACATAATAATAATAATGTAAGTAATTAAGTGCCATTGGAGAGGCCTATGTCCAGCAGTGGACGGGAATAGGCTGATAATGCTGATGATGATGAAGTATTATTTATTACCTATGTATTATTGCTTCATTAATTTTATGTTTTGATTCAAATTCGACTTGTTGATTAATAATATGAAAAATTCGATACAAATAAACTATTTTTAAACTTTTTTCGTTTTTTCATAATTGTTTGGTTCTCTAAGTTTTTCTTACTATAATTCACGTCATATGCTATAATTTATTTAACGACTTCTTTCTCATTATGTTTGAGTCTTCTATTTTAGTTTTCTTTTAGGAATTCTAATATATCAATAATTATAATGATTTTTCGTCTCTACGCGTTACCGATTAGGCTGTAGCCTTATTGTAATAACGACACTGTGATCGTTTCGGAAATTTTATAAGATATATTTAACGATAACTTAAAAATATTATTGATATATGCACTGACGGGGATAGTAAGTTACTACTAAGATTAAGGACATTTAAATATACGTCAAACTTGAATTATTCGAATCAAATACAGTTAAGCATTTGTCGAAAACTTTTTGTTTTTTACATTACAGAGTTACAAACTAACTTTATATAATGTTTTGTAAATACAAATAACAGTTGGTCGAAGGTATTTAAACATTGAAACAGTAACATTTAACCATAATTTACTAAAACTCAACATGCTGTATCATGAAAGAAACATCCGAAGACGTGTCGCATGTCCTGTATCACAGATAGCTAAGCATACCATTTTTATTTGACTTAATAAAAGGTAAGATATTTATTAAACCTAATTATTATTTTTCATCACTATGACCAATTCCCGGATGTAAACATAAAACCATAAATTTAAATTGTCTCCCACTTATCAGTGCCAAGCTAACTGTTAATCTTATGATAAAATGCGCAACATTTAAAATACAATAATTACTGACGTTCACTTTAAAAATAATTATTGTTCCACCCGCAGATCCGATTATTACCTTACTTAAAAGATAAAAAACACATAAGCCTTCACTTAGGACACATAAGCTTCTCACCGATATAAATACCCATTTCCCCATAAGCATAATCGTAATCAGCCTATCTCAGTCCACTGCTGGACATAGGCCTCCCCCAATGAGCGCCATTGCGCCCTGTCCTCGGCTTGTCGCATTCAGCATCTGCCTGCAGTCTTTTTTGTATAAACATAATCGAATAATCTAATTTAATGAGTCGTGCTGTTAATGAATTTTTTCACCTAACTGGTCACTGTGGCACACACATGCAAAGTCAGAAAACTAATCAATATCTTGCCTCTTTGTACTCATCATTCCGTTCTTACATTGGCTATTCTCTGCATATACATAATTACATACAATGCACTATCCGCCTGAAAAAATTACAAGCAACTACTAAACGCTTCATCTTATGTCGAAATTAATTACTTTACACAGTACCTACATACATACATTATCGGCCCGGTCCTGTCCACTGCTATACATAGGCCTCTCCAATAGCACGCCACTGAGCTCGATCTTCAGCCATTCGCATTCAACCGCTGCCAGCCACTTTGCGTATGTCGTCACTCCATTTTACACAGTATCTTAAAAAAAATTGTTTCTTAATTTACTGAACTTACCGTGACATTGTTCAAGTATATTTAAACAGCTTATCTCAGTTCTGTAATGGTAAGGTATACAACATTTATGTACGTATATTCGCTTGGGGAAGAATCACTGTCACATCTCTCTTTACTATGAAACTATTGTTGTTGATATTATTTGTGTATCGGTCAGGACATTGTAGCTGTCGGTACTCTCAGTCTTCTCATCAAAGACCTGTAAGTGAATATTTTTGTTGTTGATAAATAAATTTTTAAAGAATGGTCTTAATACCCTAGTTTCCGTTATTTTAATGTGACGTAGGGCACGTATATTAGATCATTCGAAAATATAACTTTCATAAAAGTCATAACAAAAATATATACCCACTTAATAAAATCATCGTTATAAATTATTTTTGCTGATCTACATATGTGATATCATACAACAAAACATTTTTATATTCTGTCTATAAAAAATCAAAGCCCGATTAAGATATACGAAGGTTCAAAAATAGATACAGTTGGGGAAATGTGTTTTGATTCTACCTACACTATATACAAATGCAAAAACAGTCATATACTTTCATCCAGCCACATAGGTAATCGATAAAAATACATGATAAGATAAGCCTAATGATAATACCACACAAACGCAAATCAATACGGCCACTGTAAAACATTTCATCGTGAATTTACCTCATGACAAGTACATTGAAACCGATTAAAACTTTATATATTTGCGTTTGAAAAAATAGCAGAATGGAAATTGTTACAAATACTATAATGAGAAAGCAATTTTCAAAGTTTCATGAAAAGGTTAAAATGAAGCATGATGAAATGCAAAAGAAACTAGAGAAATCAAAATCAATCGACATGTTGACAACATTCGATGAAGAGGATTCTTATAAACACAAACGGCAATATTTAAGTGTGTGTGATTTAAGTAAAATAGATGAAGAAGAAATGAAAACACCTGAAAACGGAAAGCAAATCTACAGCCGAGCTAAAATAGCGGATGAAATATATCGCACAAACGATATTGTTTTAAAAGTTATAAACTATGATGAAGCAACTATAACAGAGTGTGTGTCGCAATCTAGTTTAAATGATCGATCTGAGAGTGACAATGATGATAAATCTATTGATCATCACTTCTTTGGTAGTAACTACTTTAATGGAAGTTTGGAATCGTAAGTATACTAAGAATTTTATGAATATATTCACATATTTTTGTTTCCTTACACTTTATTGGAAAACTTAGCGCCTGAATACAAGAGACGATTCCTTTGCTGAGAACAACTTTAAATTTTTTTATCAACTTTAATAATTCGCCTATTTAATTTACAAAACAGCTTAAATGAAATGTCCCAAGGAGAAGACTCTCTCCCACGGACCCCACCACCAAGACTACTTCGTAAAAGAATCGGTTGGCTAAAAGCAGCTAGAGAAAAGCGGAGAGACAAAGATATAGAGAAAACAAAAGAAAAGAAAAAGGAAGAGAAGAGGGACTCCTTAAACAGGGTAGACCGGGTATGGATATGGATTATTAACTTAATTAAACTTATAAGAAATAGTATTCTGTGCTCCAATTGTTTACAAAGTGGTTTTGACTGAAGTGATGCTATTAATATTTTATTAATTAAACAAATATAAACAGAACGGTCAGACTGATTTCAATAAGAGTAATCAAATTTTTAGATGATTCTTTGCAATAACTCAAAGCACGAACCTTTGAGGACATTTAAGAGAACCAAAATTGCTGCTGTTACTATCGCTCTCATAGAAGCTACAGGGCTGGATGAGACTCCTGATGATAAACCTAGAATTCTGGGTTGTCGTTTCCGGTAAGAGTATTCATGATCACATTCTTCACACTTCTCTTCTTTACATTTCTTGATTACGTCATTTCAGTCCAAATACGTCCATTAAAACTTCTTCTCTTTTATTCCTTTCCTCAACCAATACCACAACTCACAACCATAATATTTCGTATCTTGAACTTTTGAAATTATTTTATTTAGTACAGTTTAATACATATTTTAAGTAGTAACTTGTGATAATCATTTTTGCAATGACTTTGTAATATGACAAATTTGTATTTCAGATTGGGCTCCGAAAAACGCAAATCGAAAACAATAAGAGGTCACGAAAAAGTCATGAAATGGCAAGAAATTCACCACTTTAATTTATTTGACGACGATAGTATATTAGAAATATCAATGAATGACAAAGATGATTTTCTGGGGAGGTAAGACAAAGAAACGCATTTGATTATATTTAAAAAAAGGCTCACTAACTAAGTAAACAAACTTAATAAATTGAGTTAAAAAGGAGATGTTTAACATTACATTTCTGTACCTAAATTAGAGGTTTGCACTTGATCGTGATCTTTATAACAAGATGCACTTCTAATTTTCAATACCGTTAACAATATGCACTTCATTTAACCAATAGAGATAATTAACACGAAACAGTAATCCTTTTTGATTTATTAAATGTCAAAATTATTAGTTCAAAAATAACCAGAGAAATTAGAAGATTATTTTTATATGTACATAACCATTTGCTTAAAGTGATTTGAATTTTAGATCAATTATTGACCTGTCGGAAATCGAGAAGGAAAAGACACACAAAATGAATATAACATTAGATTACACCACAAACGTAAAGCTGTTCATATTGCTAACAATAACTGGGACATCACTAATTAACAGCGTATATGAAACAGATGAAAATCTTAATGCACAGGAGCGAGCTGCTATTAAACAGAAATATGTAAGTAAGATCAAGTATGTTATTTTAATAGCACTGAATTAATAAAATCTCTCAAATCGATAATTATTTAACTCTTATCACAATGTTATTAACCGAAATAATCATGCAATAACCAGACATAATGAATTCATTAAATAATATGACTCACAAGGTTAAAACAGTTTTAACAAATGATTGAGGTAAAATGTCCTTCTTTCGGCACATGGTCAACAAAGTTTATTCCACAAATTGGATTACCTATCAAGCTGTCTGTTTAAGATTTAACTTACATTTTATTTACAGGCCTGGTATCGTCTTAATGGCGAATTTTCAAACGTGGGTCATCTCTCAGTAACCGTATACGGCGCTAAAGGTCTTCCCGGTAACGACTGGTTCTGCGTCCTGAATCTCAACAACGAGAGAAATCACACACCTACAGATTATAAAACGAATTGTCCCATTTGGATGAAAATATTTTCATTGTAAGTAACCCCAATAGCTACTAATTTAATGAGTAATTGAGCACGATTTTCACTTATACAGTTAATGGTATTTCGCATCTGATTTTACTAAATATATTTTATTCTTAATTTAACATACCATCACGCCTGTTATCCCCGAAAGGGTGGGGAGAGGAGTGTAGTACGTACACTCCCAAGTTTCACCAGTTACGTTTATGTCCCATGGAATAGCTGATAAGTCTATTGCCATACACCGGGCACAATTCCAGGCTCCGAGTCACTACTAGAGATTCTAAATTAGAGAAATCTAATAATACCCGACTCGAGATTTCAACCTAGGGCCTCCCGACCAACAGTCGCTCTTGCAACCACTCGATTAACTGATCCTTTACTCTGGGCCTTTTAAATATTAACATTACAGATAACATATACTTTTCAGCACTTTAAACGACATAACGTCCATTTTAGAAGTCACTGTCTGTGACGAGAAGAAATGCGAAGAGCATGGTAAAGTTTTTATACCTTTGCTAAGGATCGAAGAAGGGAAGAAATGGTATGCACTCAAAGAAAAACACAGGGAACGAGCAAAAGGAAATAATCCAAGAATATTATTGGAAATGACCATTACCTGGAATCTCGTGAGTATGAAATTTTATAAAGGAAATACATAATATACTGGGAGATTATCATAATCATGAATAATTTAAATCCGTATGAAAAAGTCTGAATTTAAGAAAATTACCAAACTACTAGTAACGGAAAATTTTTTGAGAACCTACTATCGAAGAAATGTTTTATGTCATGTCATTATAAAAGCTTCAATTTATCGTAATTTTAATTTATATAATCAGAACACATTGCTTACATTACTGTTACACCCTAAGTGGTGGAGCGTCGTCGTCAAAGTCGAATCCTCACACATTCATAGCATTTCAAAGCACAACAAGATTCGCTCTAGCCCAAACTAGTTCGATACTGGCTGGTGGACGATATAATAATATTTATGACTTTATAAAGAAAGTAGATAAGTTTTGAAACATTACATTAAACATTTTTACATTTATATACAGGTTAAATCTTCCCTACGGATCATCAAGCCGAAAGAAGTCAACTACTTACAGACAGAAGACAAATTGGACAGGCACGTATTCGCGAAGAACTTGTCAAGATCAAGGGCTGTGTTGTCTTGGATAATCAATGCTTTTCAAGTTTTCAGGTAAGCGAATGAAAAGAATTATAAAAAAAAATTATTATGAAAAAAATACTCTATTGTCAAGGACATTTTGCCTTCCCTTACCTTCTACCTAGTAGTTAAAAATACATCCTCCATCTCCGGAGAGGGTCAGTTCGTCATAACGCGCGGTACCACATCTAAAATGTGGATTTTAAGATTGAATTATCACTGTAACAATGAAGGTAAACAATGTGAGGAATCCAGCACATTTTTCAGTTATCCATAAGGTTCTCTAGGCTGTATGTACGAGTAGTTTGCCAAACCGCATTATGTCAACATGGCAGTTTATGGATTTAAACCTCCTAATTCTGAGAGAAGAACTATGTCTAACGGTGGAACAATAAAAGTATTAATATTACACGTTTATTTTCCAACAGTGGAACAATAAAAGGATTATTGAATATATTATACATTTGTTTTAGGTCAGCTTTCGAATGGGAATCTCGACAATGGAACTTAATAGCGCTTTTCGTGTGGCAATTATTTTGCTGGTTCTTCAAGATGTGGATGCTGCCTCTCCTGTTACTTATTCCCTTTGTTTTATACATGCCAGAGAACTATCATATACTTAATTGTAAGTAATATTACTTCTAATTAACTCACTGTCAATTAATCAAGAAATTAGTGACAATAAATGTGACGATAAATAATATCTGTAACTTAAAATTGTACCAAATATATTCAATGGACATATGTACCTGTCACCTAAAGGCAAAACGTGTACTTAAAGTAATAAATTTTAACAACCTAGTTATTTACATTGTAAAATTCTTCTTTCAGGGAAAAAACAACACACAAAAACTGTTGCCGTTACAACCAACGGTGATGTAAAACAAGATAAGGTAAATTTATAGTAAATGACATATGGGCCTTAATGCAAAATTAATTCATATCAATTTTTAACTGCGACATACAAATTCCCACTAAATGAGTATTGCAATTAACTATGTTACAGGAGGAAAAGAATCTTACGTTGAGACAAAAGATCACGAATTTCCAGGAAACGTTGCAAACTGTCCAGAACGTGTTAGGGAAATTCGCGAGCCTTGGGGAGCGGTTTAAAAAGTAAGATGACTTTGTAATACGAGACTTAAAGCAATTTGGGAACTACTTACAAATATATATAACGTTTATTTTATTGCCTGTAACATATTAAAGTTTAAAGTAGGCGGAGACTAAGGGTTTCCATATGCAACAGTACCGGCAAATTTCTTAATCCGCGAAGAGGTAGGCAGAGTGCAGTACACTTTCACGTTACATCAGCTACGTATTACGTCCCATCATGGAATAGGAGGCAAGCCTATTGCCATACACCGGACACAGATTAAGACTCCGAGCCACTACTAGAACTTTCTACTAGAAAATCTAAATTAGAGAAATCCAATAATACCCGAACCAGCATTTGATTCTGGGCCCTCACGATCAGCAGGCGCACTTGTAACCGCTTGACCAACGAGACAATAAAATAAATAAGGTTATACCAATACACATATTCACTTACCACACATTTTTGTGTTCATTGAGTTTATTCATTGTTGTATTCTTTTCAGTTTATTCAACTTCTCCGTGCCATTCGTGAGCTACTTAGCAATATTCTTCATTTGTGCGATTGCGTTCGTCATTTACCTGATACCGCTTAAATATATATTGATGGGATGGGGTGAGTTAAATATGACAGTATTCCTTAATAGAATTTCACCTTTACCTTGTGCTTGAAGCTTCTAACAAATACAAAGTGCATGAGGGATCTGATTACGTACTTCCCTGTTAGAGATAACTTCTTAGCGTTATGATCGCCTGTTGTATACTTCTTTATTGCTACTTTCTATTTCTCTATTTTACTGTGTTTGGTGAGCAACATAGAATAAATGTAGTGTAGTCCTATATGAAGGCTGATAAGGAAAAAAATTGCAGATTCATTCATATACATTTTGAAAAACAATATCTACTCCTCCATGTCGGCCAGGATTCTTCTATCTATTATTTGTTAGTTTTCGATTACTGAATGTTTATTCATACCGTTAATAAAACATAAGCAATTGATAATTACTAATTAAGCATTATTAAAATATAAGCCAGTCTATAAGAATATTGGAGCTCTCTCTATTTTTTTCTTTATCCTCTCTTTTAAATTTATTTTCTCCCTCTAAAACCACAGCACGGTTGCTCAGTACTGACATTATTCAGTATTAAAATTAACATTGTTTCACCTTCATCAAAATAATTATCATTGAAATTCGTTTTTAACACGTTCGAATTTTCAGGTGTACATAAATT
>DWMO01000252.1:0-10439 GCA_018245175.1 Elbella theseus
CAAGTCTATTTCCATACACCGGTCACAAATCTAGACTTCGAGAAAAGATATCTAGACTACTAGAAAATATAAGAAAGATTTTGATATTATTTTACAAATTCCAATTCACTTCATTTCATTATATTTATTTTCAGCAAATATTTTAGAAAATGAAAGTTTACAAACAAGTTATTTTAAACCTGACCAGGTTTTTGTTTTCACGAAACCCCGTCGATTGTAGCGCGGTCGCAGGGAGAGTGACCATTTCTATTTGAATACACTAATTATTATAAATACATACACTAATTATACTAAAGAAATTAAAATTAAATGATCCATTTAACATTACGTTTTAAATATTCATAGAGCATTATTATTAGAATATTACTTAAAATCTCATCTCTATAAACAATTTACGTTTGACTGTAAATAGAAATTTTATGTGCCTCTATCTCGTTGGTCAAGTGGTTGCAAGCGCGATTGCCGATCGGGAGGTCATTAATTCATTTTCATAAACGGGGTAAAATTTAGGTGTCTAGTTTTGACTCTATAATTACAAATCCAATAATACCCGATTAGTCACACAACAGTAGCGATCGGGATTTGACACAGCAGTCGTATCTAAAACCGCTAGACTAACGAGGCAGTCGATGATGACGCATCTATGTTTTACGAATTATGAAATGCTGGCGTCATTTTATTTGACATCGTGTCCGTGGGATCACCGTACTTTTCGTACTTAAAAACCACTCGAACGGCTGTCACAGTTGTCAGCTGTCACTGAGTTTGTAATTTGAAATTATTTTGGTCGCACGTTGTGGAATATGTCAAACATTGTCCACGAGAATAATAATTATACTTAAATAATTTTAGTCTTTATTATCATAACAACGTGTACATTTACATACTTATAATTTCTAAAAATGACAAGATTTGCTCGAGCCAAAGGTTCCAAGTCATCTAACCTAAAAGCGCCCGATGATAGTACACCATGGGAAGTAATGAAAGAACAGCTTCTTCAGGCTAAAAAAGAAAATGAGGATAATAAAAATAGGCAAAAAGTAATTAATTTCCTATTTTTTGTAATTTAATTATTCGTTACAAAATTGTGTTCCTGAGTCACCGTTAAAACATTTATATTTATCGTTTGATTTAGTAGTTTCCATATCTAAATTTGCACTATTAAGGTAAAAATCTGTAGAAATTTATTCTAATATGCCGTTACTCAATTGTAGGCCGAAAATCAACGCATAGAAAACTATAGTAATTTTCTCAAAGAGCAGAAAGTTCAAAAAAGGAAGGCCACTTGGTGTGACTTTCCTGAAGCAGAGGGTAAAAAGACAAAAGGTGATAATACCTGTGATGAGAGAAAACCCAAAAAAAAGGAAACGAAAAAAAAAAAACCTGCCACCATTAATACTGAGCAGTCTCAGGAGGTAAGCAATATCCAAAAAACCACAGACTGTGACAATGTTGACAATAAAAGATTGCAAAAAAAGAAAAAAAGAAACAAAAATAAGGCTAAAAATGACTCCCAAGAATCTGAGTTAAATATTGAGGAATCTAACAAAATAAATGATGAATTGCCAAAACAAGAAAAAGAAAAAAGTAATAAAAAAAAGTTGCAAAACGGCACTACTAAGAAAACTGAAACTGAAGGTACAGAAATTACAAAAACTAGCCCAAACAAGCAAGTTAATGGTGTCCAGAAAATGAAGGGTAAGAAAAAGAAAGGTGATAAGCCAAAACGAAGAAAAGAGATTAATGATAGAAGTTTTCAACTCATAATCAATGGCAAAGAAGTTGAATTAATCAGATTTGATGGATTCCCAATAATGAAAAGGGATGCTGAACGTCTCAATGAACTTAAAACTAATATGATGAAGAAGGGAATACCCAAAAGTGAGGTGAATAGGACTATCAAACTTGAACGGAGAAGAGCTGAGAAGGCTTTAGCTAGATTGAAAAGAGATGTATGCTACAATTGCCGTAAAGGCGGTCATAACTTGTCTGATTGTCCTGATTTAAAATCAAACATACCAGGAGTTGATGCCGCCGAAGGAGTCTGCTTTAAATGTGGATCGACTGAACATAGACAATTTGAATGCAAAGTACAAAGGGATAAGGAGTTTCGATTTGCCAGTTGCTTCATTTGTAAAGAGCAAGTGAGTAGAAAACTTATTTACATACCATTTGTACTGCCATGGCAATAGGCTCACCACCAATTCCATGGGATGTAAACATAACTGATGGGAAATGTGGAAGTGCACTACCCTCCTCTGCCTTCCCCTTTGGGGATTACAGGTGTGATATTACTTTTTTTTTTATTTGTACAGCCAGTATTGGAAAAATTTGTTTTTTGTTTTATTTATTGATATACTGTAATATTAATTACAAAAAGACAACTCTTAAAGCTTTTCTTAACATCTTATGTGATATTCTTTCAGGTGGGAATATATATTATGTTATATTCATGAGGAAAATTAAAGTAATGAAAGTTTTACTATTAATATTTGTTCTTTTATGAATATCAATTTTTGTTACTTTAAGTTCACCCTTCCCTTCTCATTCTGCAGGGAAAATTGTGTCCAACATAATATTACAAAGGGTTGATGATGGTGAAAGTATTCACATATACACTGAGTTTGTGCATAATTATCTTCCCAAAATAAAAAAAAGTTCGCAAAAAATTTTTGAAAACCGTATTAAAATGATTTCAGGGGCACATAGCAAGACAATGTCCGGACAATCCTAAGGGATTGTATCCAAACGGTGGCTGCTGCAAACTTTGTGGTGATGTCACACATCTGAGGAAGGATTGCCCCACGGTACGTTCTTGAACCTCAATATTCATAAATCAATTACATTATTGCCATAGGGGAGCATGTATGAAGAGAATGATGAATGTTGAAAAAGCATGGCAGGTCTGCAGTAGTGATAGAGATATTTGACACTGTGCTCTCTGCCTACCCTGTAAGATGGTTAGTGTGAAAATATGTATGATTGTACTTACATTATAACTATTTCTTACAATAAATATGTGGCTTTTCTTAGGAAGTACCAGGTGTTAAGGAGATCTAGTAGAGTGATTTAATTTTATGATGCAATAAGCAGAAACTATGCTATTATGTTATATATTGAATTGATGAGTGTGTGGTTTTGAAATTGATATTTTTAGATGCCTAAATTGAAGTTTAAAATCTTCTTATTTCATATGTACACAAGCTTGTTCACATAACTGTGCAAAGAGCTCTCACTATAGCAGTTTTATGATTATATGTTAAAATGGTGTTTATATGGTTTGCGATAAATACATTGTCCCACATAAAGTTCTTTTATTTGCTTGTATTATTAATGTTATTGAATTAAGTCCTTGTTTGTATTGTTTGAATGAGTTAAAGTTTATTACTTAGTTATTTCGTTAAATGTACAATTAATAAGATTAATTAATTAATAATATTGTGTGTAATTTTTGTTTTTAATTGGAAAAACAGCTACAAAGGATCACAAGTGTGTAAAAGTGCTTGCTCGTAGTGTAGCTGAAAGTGATAAATTATTTTATTTTGAGACCAAATATTATTTTAAATGAGTAGTTTACAACTAGTGGTTCTTTTCATATGAAGCTTATAAAATGTAATTATACTTTGTTGGTGCATTGGTCCAATGGTTCACAAACCCTGTTGAGGATTATGGGTTCAATTGCTACATAGGACAAATATTTGCCTTATGAGCATAAGTAATTGTTTTTTATTTTGGAATAAAATATAATAATCAAAAATAATAATCAACCCATTTATCATTCCACTGTTGGAATATGGGTCTCCTCTCATATTGAGAGGATTAAGGCCATAGTCCACCACACTGGCCAAGTACGGGTTGGCAGACTTCACATACCCTAACAAACTTTTTCTTTATAAATTTATAAATTCTGGGGTGTGCAGGTTTCGTTACGAGATATAATATATAATTTATATAAATTTATATTTATATGTTAATATTTGGGCTCAATGCCTGGGTGTGGAGCTGTTCTGAGATATCTAAATTCATTCATTTATATTTACTTACAGGATCAAAGTAAGAAAGTAGAAACATCTATTAAACTACAAACCTTGGATACTGGTAACAATCTTGAAGATATAGAACTACAACCAAAAGCAGTCACTAAAGAAGCACCCAAGAAGCCTAAGAAGATAAAGTTTTAGGTTCAATAAAAAAATAATGCTTAGTCCTGTAATTTAATTTCTCTACTAATAAAGTTTTATGGTATAAATCAGGAGATCAAAACTATAATTGTCTTTATGAATTTTTTTCCAATCATTCACATGTATACTTGATTTATGAAGAAAAAGAAAATGTTAGATATTTTATGCTAATAAGTACTACCATCAAAGGAAACATAACTGTACACAACAATTAATATGATGAGATTATTGTAATTGTTCTACCAATACAATATAAGATAATATATTTGTGATATTATGCATTATTATTAATTCAAGGCATTGCCTCTTCTCCCTCTTTGAAATAATTTTTGTCTATGGTCTCTGATGTCTTAACTCTTGCTGCTACAAAAAATAGAGATGGTTAAAGTCATCCGCTTATCAAGTTTTATAATGCTTCAAGACTAGCTTTCAACTGCTCCATAGACTGATAGGCGATCTGCCCAGTGATCCCTTCAGGGCTGTTGGAGTCTTCGCGCATGAGGATTCGAGCGGCGTCATTGAGGCATTGGATGGGCTCCTGTAACCGTTCTTTCAGTTTGTCGTTGGTTATGAGGCCAGCACGAAACTCACTCCGCGCTAAGTACATCAATGGAGCATGGAGTTCATAGAACATCAAACCTGAAATGTTATGTAAAATATATTCATATAATAAATGTTTTCTTTCACTTAATACTGGTTATTTTTTTTGCGGGTTCTAACTCGTATTATTTAGTTATTTGGAAACATGTGGACTAAAATAGGATTAAAAATTAACTTTATTTGTTTCGATAACCATATGATTTTTGACTGATACCCCAAATACAAGTAACAGAAAAGCTTAATCTCTTGTGTACATACAACAACTAACCTCGCATCCGACTTTCGCCTGGAGTAATAATATCGAGGGTCTTTAAGACCAGTCTGCAAAATTCAACTTTACGTTCTAGCATCAGATCGGGCAGCTCATCCAGGGTGTAGCCCTCGATTCGGCCGTACAGCTGCGCCAGCGAATACTTGATGGACAGCAAGTATGAGTGCCGCGGGTGGAACACTGACTTATACTACAAAATTTAAACAAATATTATCATCAGCCTGTATCAATCCTTAGTATATTTGCCTACATTTAGTGTCATCGGGCTCTGTTAACAGCTTTTTGCGTTTAAAATCCATCATTTTCGTCTTTCATAGATTGTCATCTGATGTAAAGTTAAAATACTGATTTGAATTAGTTTATTACAATCATGTACAGCATTTATAACTAGGTATAAATCTAGTTAAATCATAAAATAGTATAGAGACCGACTACATAGTACAGTAATGGGTACCTACTTATAAAGTCACTCTACGTGCCGCGCTTTCAGGGCTAGCAAAATACTAGCGAAACTGATTGGATGGCAATACATTGTCGTTAGCATTAAAAAAATTCAGAGACTAACTTTATTCACAAAGCCCTCTCTTTGCTCGATCGCCTGCGGGCCCGGCTCAATCAAGTCCAGCTGATCCATCTCCGCCTGCACCACGGCGAGTAACTTGCGCATTGCTGTGCTTGTTGTTTTGAAACCGCAGTTCTTGTCAGTGCAGGTCCATTGAGCATCGTTATCTTAAACATTAACAAAAAGTACCTTAATTCGTAACACGGAGTCAGCAGAGAATCGAGCTCCAAATGTCACTATACTTATATACGAGTGGTACGTGTTCTATATTCATAATTTTCTTTATACACCCTCGCTGGTTTCGCACCGTTTCGAAGACTTTGACTCGCCCAATTGAGAATTCTTTCGTATTTTTCATCAATACCATTTTATACAAAATATGTCTATGTATGTACCGAATAATGAGACTATTAATTTTAAAATACTATCAATTTTAAAAAATGGTACTAAATAAGGCCTTTTTACCTAAAGGATTACTAGATACAATGACACCGTTGTCGCATTTGCTGCATTTCAAGGTACTAAGTTGAGTTCCAAGTTCCAACGGGTCGGCGCAGCGAGTACATTCGCAGTTGAAAAATTTAGATTCCAGCAGAAACTCACGACGCACCATCGTAGGGTAAAACGGGTAAGTATAGCACACATGCAAGGTTTCGCCCGATTTAATTGGCACTGCTGCTCTTATCTGGGCTCTGAAAATATATTAAAATATATTTCTTTATTGAGCAAAAATAAACATATTCTAACGATAGTGGGGTCAACTAAACGTCGGGTCATCGGGCAATAGGCAAGAAAAAGATAGAGAAGGACGTAAGATTGGGTAGTATGGACCACTGATACGCACTATGGTGTTAGTTAATTGCGTACGTCTAATGGTAACTAAGCGCCAGTGAGAATCAAGTTTTTGGACTGAAACAGCTTAGGTAGGTAACTGAGATACTGCGGAATGACTTTTAACGTAATCTCATTGCTTACTGGTAGTCATTTTGAAGGATAGTGTGTATAATATTGGGCACGCAGTTGTGAGCCGCGATGGCAAGGCGTGGGTAAATAGCGCGGATGCTGAAACCGCCGCGTGATGGTATTTCCACAGCGTTGACCTGAAAACGTGCATTTTATTTAATGTAGATTGATTAAGTATTATATAGACTTAAAAAATAATAAATTATCCTTTGAAGGTAGGTATCCTCGAAACGCAAAATGTGGAAACCAAATTAAGTAATTCTAATGTGATCTGTAGGAACCTATATAGCTTTGCCTGACTCTTCAACGCCCAGCCTAACCTTGGACCAAGAAAGCTGAAAATGTTCATAGGGCTCATTTTTAAGATGTTCTTTGTTAAGATTTGTAAGTGTGTATAGAAGTCCGTTATTTTTGAAGCTAGAAGCATGAAATCTTGTTTTTAGGATAAGGTAACTTTATCTCATAAAATTAATGTATTAAAACTTTACATTGCTTCGGATAATCTCCGGAACGCCCGAATCGATTTCGGCCGAACTTTTACTACTAAATAGCTTATATTATAAGGAGAAACTTATCTATTTTTATTTTTAAAAGTTTTAGGGTTCCTTATATAAAAAATAAAACCAATACATACACAATAAGCCCATGCGAACGTAGGTACTCGCTAGCACAGCTAGTACTAAATATAATTAGGTAATAATTATAGGCATACATAAACATAAAATAAGTAGGTATCACCTAACGTAATACGCACAACATCTAGATATCTTTATTGCAGGTAATGTTTATAATTAGGTACTCGCAAAGGGTATATGTAGTAAATATATGATTACAAATACCTCATCATTCAAACGCTAAAAGAAACGTAGCGTCATTAGCCGAGAGTCTTTGCCAAGTTAATTGTCAGAT
This sequence comes from Elbella theseus, assembly GCA_018245175.1. Lineage (NCBI taxonomy): Eukaryota > Metazoa > Arthropoda > Insecta > Lepidoptera > Hesperiidae > Elbella > Elbella theseus. Next base: position 7,487 of record DWMO01000252.1, read on the forward strand.
CGATTGTATCCACACCATAACATGTTGGTTACTACGTGACGATCATTTGTAAAGGTATAAAAGTAATTCCATTGAAAAAACATTAAAATATATAATGAAAAGTAAACTATATAAAAATAATAAATTATTAATTTAACGATTTACGAAATTATACGCCATTTTTTATATTTAAATGTATATAAATAACATTCCTAAACAAGTTTGACATAGTTTTAAATAGCCAATTGTTTTATGTTACCTTATTAATTAAGTACGTAATAAAAAAATTATAAATGAAGTAACAAATTACTCGTTTTAACACTTCAAAAACTGGAACAAAAATTTAATAGGTACTTCTGATTCTAAAATCAATCGATATTGTTTCCCTTACTTCCAAAACTCCACAGACATTTTGCACCAGCTCTTTGGAGAATCTGCTGCCAAGTTTACAATGGTCGATCAAATAGTCCACAATGTTCACTTGATCGGCGCTCCAAGACTGTCTTTTCTGTCTTTCCGGAGTGTGTGTTTCCATAGGCTCGAGTTCCTTTTGCCATCTTTCTGGATCCTTCTCTTTGGCAAGGAGCATTCTATACAATAAAAACCGTTATTGGCGAAGATGATTAATGAAACATCACTTATATATCATTAATACAGGTAAAATAAAATATTGATTTTAAATTCGGGTAAACATTTTAGAAGATTTTATCATAAATAAATGTCCACTGAACTTCCGCTTCAAATGTCCATTCATCATTGTTATTATATTAGCAGGTCTTTATGGATATTTAGAAAATAAAATGTACTTGTTTTTGCAAGGAGTTAAGGCAATTACCGCAAAGGTGTGATACAGTCCAGTTGGGGTGAAGCAGCTGTCCAATCTTCGATCGGTTGAAACCGTGCTTTCGCGGCCACGAAGACATCGCATTCCGAGGTGTGTTGAGAGGATTGTTCGCACTCCTTACCGCATATTGGCCAGCCACAGAGCGAGCATAACGTGTTCTCCACGGGACAGTAACAACTGAGGCACAATGGCGGTGTATCTGGAGTGGAATCAACGACATTCAAAAGTGTAGGACATAATCTGTGGGTACTTGTAGAGTATAATAAAATGTATTATGCAAATTTTGGGGTACCTAATTCTAACATAATCTAATACCTAATTCTAACATAATCTAAATCAAGACTAATAAATTATCTAAGTCAAGACTAATGACTTCTTAAGGACAAAGATAACAACACAACAACACTATCAGCCTCGTCAACGTCCGCTGCTGGGCATACACCTCTCCAATAGCACGCCACTGAGCCAAAACATAATGTAGGTATAACTTAATTATTACACTCAATAATTAATAAACACTAAAATGAATGAACTCTTACGCGAGAATATTTTAGAATTCATCTAAATTCCTTTTAGTCAACCGTTTCTCCGTTTAAAATTATTCATACTCGTATATGTATATTTTAACACTCGTATAAGGTCCTTGTATAACCAGAGCCTATTGTGGCTTGTTTTAGATAGTTGCAAATAAAGTATTTGCAATATTCAAAGTTAAGTAACGTAGTAAGTACTTATTGTGTGTAGTAAATAAAGGAACAATTACAGTAACAAAACCATTAAATAAAAACAAGAAAAGAACGTGGTCTCTACAAGACGGTTATTTCAACGAGCTGGTTTGCCGCGTTGTTAAAAAGCGGGTTTCTACAGCTCTATATATAATTACAAATCGGATTCATCACGGCGACAGTGAGATTATCCGATCACAGGCAGAACCACTACCTAAAACTTGCCTGGTTTGGGTCCAACAGCGAAAGGAGTATCTGTAAAAATTATTTCGCCACTGTCCAAATCTTTGTTAGAGACGAGATATCGACCATATTTCTCATTTCGTTGCACCTCGTAGTGGCAAAGATCTACCATGGCGACACGAGTGCGATTTCAATATGAATTTTCTTTAAAGCTACTGTATAGGTACTGCACGTTCAGATTACCGAACGAAGATTGAAGCAAATGAAAGATTTTACGTTCGTTCGAGACGGCTAAAATAAGACGCCGGTTATTCTAGAATTGGGCCGTTCCAACAGTCGAGTACGTTTAAATGTTTAGTTGTTTATTTTGAATTGATTCATTCGTCATAAGGAATTTAATACATGTAAGGCGATATTGCTTGTTCATAAAATTATTTGATATGATGTTTTTATGTTAGAAATGGTATTGAGAGAGTACCTATATCGAATGATGTCTTATGCACTTAGATAAAATTAAATTATTTGAAAATATTTTTAATAATAGTGTCTCAATATTGTACAAGATCTTTGCCTTATAAATTATTATGCCGATAGAGCCATATAGATTTAATAATATTCAAAATTTATTGTGATCTAGACGCATTTTGTGACGTTCAAAAATCCCTATTTTGTAATAACGTATTTAATGATTTTTTATTATGTCAATTTTTGAGTATATATTCGATTTGCGTAATCGCAGTAATATAAATAATTTATTGGAAAACTTCAAACTTCCTTCAGTAAATGCAGCAGTAATTAGAGAAACAGTACCATGTCGACGACATGTAAGTTTGCTGTGACTTAATTTATAGACATCTATTAATTACTTTTATGATTATGATAACCTTGATTTTAATACAAAGATTTGGTATCCCAAAATATAGTGTTATACTATTAAAAGGATAGATTCAGTATCTACAATGTCTTTATAAAACTTTTTAATGTTGAAACGAAATCTCGAATCTGTACTGAAGTGATCAATCATAAACAACCAAAGAACAGCCACGTGTAAATGTTTAAATTGCTAATGCAAGGTGGTAAAAAACTCTAAATTCCAAGATGTATTCGAATATTAATCAATCGGATAGAACAAAACACAGAAATTATAATGAAGTGGAGCAATGATTACAGAATGATAAAAATATTGTTAATCAGCATTAATTAAAACAGTTTTTGGTTTACT
>DWMO01000253.1:0-10430 GCA_018245175.1 Elbella theseus
GTTTAGGTGGTAAAGAGAAGAAAATAGAGAACTAATAGAAAATTGCGAAAAAATAAGATATGGTAGGTAGTCTACCTTTCCATATGACTAGTTTAGACACACTAACTAGAAATAGGCTTGAACTATAAGCTACTGTCGGTGTCCATACAAGTAAGAACGTGACCAGTCAATCACAGTGGGTTGTGCACATATTATGAATTGAACAATGGCCAATAAGATAACAAAAGTCACAATGGCGATATTAACAAAATCCGATAATGTTGGGACTGAAATATTATAGTATTGTTAAATGTTATTATTAGTAAATATTAATAATACAGTAGTCATGCTGTGGGTAGAACAGGATTTGGATTGATACCAGTTCAAGGTGAATAAGTCGGAAAAGATGAAAAGTACGTTCCTCTCAAAACTGCAATTTGTGATTTGACTTTCATTAAATTTAGGAGCTCTAAAATTAGATTTATCAAGATGACAAACAAAAATGTTGATTCAGACAGTTTGTCTAAATTGTACGGACTTTGTATTTGTTTCCCGACCCGTGGTTTCCTAAGCTATTTCCCGAGCAGTAGAAATGTTTGCCTGTTGAAATAATTTATAAAAATGACAACGGTGTACACATTGCAACGCTTTTAAGCTTCTGTTTTGCTTATATTTATTTATTTATTTTGATACATCATTGACTTATCACTAAACTTGATACATTTGGCTTGTTGTCTTATACAGTGTGAGTCGTCTTCAAAAGTATACACAACATTCATAATTATATGCAGATAATTAACGACAAGTAATGACAGTGTGAAAATGTAAAATAGGTAAAAGAAAGGAACAATATTAGACACGTTAATTGAATTGAATGTTAATTTCACACATACACCTGTAACATATATCTATAAATTTAGAAATCTTGTCAATGTGGAAAACGTCTACATCATTGCTTGAGTTAATATTATTGTAAGTTTGTTTAAGCCTATTGATAGGTGCATGCTTCCCTAGCTTAGTTTTACAACGAGATAAAACAAAGATGTCAGTAATCGGCTTTCTAGGTACAGACCGCGGAACTTTAATATTGATAAGCTCCAGCAATTTCGGTGATACCAATAATCCATGAATGATTTTATATAATGTTTTTAAGTCACTTTTTTGACGTCTTAGATGTAAAGGATCCAATTTAAAATGAACCAATCTAGCGTTGTAGTCAGAGCGATAGGGACAAGTTTTATCTTTATACGCTAAATATCTTGTAAAATTACGCTGCAAGCGTTCAATTCTTTCGATGTGTATTTGATATGCGGGGTTCCACACAGGTGACGCATACTCAAGAATACTGCGAATAAGGACTTTGTACAAAATAAGAATGGTTGTGGGATTCTTGAAATCATGGCAGACCCGCTTTACAAATCCTAACATTTTCCAAGCTTTACCTAATATTCTATCTATATGATCAATAAAGTTTAATTTTTGTCTACCCATACGCCGAGATCACGAACTACCGTTTTTTCTTCCAAGATTTCACTATTTATAGAGTAGCTTGAAGGAGTAACGTTTCTTTTCCTAGTAAATTTTATAAAATGACATTTCTTTGGATTTAAAATCATTTTATTTATTTTACACCATTCAAGAATAGAGTTTAGATCTATTTGTAAATTATCAACATCCGTTTGAGAGCTTATTTCGGTATATAATTTTAAGTCGTCTGCAAATATGGAGTAACTACTGAATTTAATATAATCAGAAATGTCGTTAATAAAGACTAAAAACAGAATTGGGCCGAGATGCGATCCTTGAGGGACACCTGAAGTCGGACAGAAGGAAAAAGATTTGAATCCTTGTATTGTTACCCTTTGAATTCTGTTGTATAAGTATGATTTTACCCAATTTAACAAATTCCCGTGGATCCCATAGTGCTCTAATTTAGACAAAAGTATGACATGGTTTACTTTATCGAATGCGCTGCTAAAATCTGCATATATTGAATCCACTTCAGCTGTGTTATCAATACCGTTTGCCAGTATAGTTGTATATTCTATGTGATTACTGACGGTTGACTTACCTATGCTGAACCCATGTTGTAAATTACAGATTACTCTGGACAAGTGTGAAATAAAGATAGGACATAAGATTCGTTCAAGAAGCTTTGGAATTAGACTTAAAATAGACACAGGGCGATAATTCTTAACATTAACTTTGTCTCCTGTTTTGTGTATAGGGATAACATGTGCAACTTTCCACTCGTCTGGAAAGATTACCGATTCAATGGATTTTTGAAACAGTATTTTTAGTGGTAATGTTAAATATTTGTAAGTTTTTTTAATGAAATACGGAGGTATGCCATCTGGACCAGCACCCTTGCTATCATCAATGGTCTTAAGCACCTTCTCAATGTCATGCTCAGAAATATTAATACGGTTCAGAGAAAACTGTTCAAAGCTATCACCCAAAATTGGTGGGGTTGATTTATCTGTGGTAGAATAAATTGAAGCAAATTGTGAAGCAAAGAGATTACAAATCTCTTCACTATTGCAGGCGTTTTTTTTATCTAGGTACATTTCTGATGGTAAATTACTGTAAGTAAGGTCCTTAGTTTTTGTTTTGAGGCCTCTGAAATTTTGGTAATAAACTCTTAGGGTTGCCGTTGTTAAGCTCTAAGCTCGGCTCTTTTGGATATTATACTCTTATAAACTATGAAGACTTTTATCAGATCTTATTTGCTTGGCAGGCGACTGATCATTTTTCCGAACAAAAATACGGCTGTTACGTACCCAAACATACTTATAATCTTTTTTTCTAGCGACAAGACGTGTGCGTGCATGTAAAGCTTTATAGTGTGGGGCCAAGTGTTCAGAAACAAAAATAATTGGTGCTTTAGTTTCTGCGTATCCTAAATGCGCTGCGTTTAATTTGTTAGATGTATTATTTTTGTTAAATTTTGTTACCGCTGCCAGTATCTCATCTCGCACTCTTGTAGAGGGTAAGGATATTATGATAGCTCGTGGCCTTGAATTCGTATCATTCATTTTTCTAACCCTGCTGCACATAGCCGTCTCAACGTGAATAGCGGGAACTGATATAGCGCTGCAGAGTTGTTTAGCAACAGTTAACAAATTTTCCGATTTATTCTCCGGTACACTATTTACTTCAATGTTGGTCTCTCGGGAATATTGTTCCAGTAAGAGAAGTCTATTTGATAAATCTTCTACTTTAGTGTGTAGGTGCGTATTTTCAGTAGATAAACATTTAATTTATTCCTCCGATGACTTTAATTCGCCTCTCATCTTATCATATTCTTCACTCAGGAAAACAACCGCGCTCTTGAGATCACTTAGCGAGTTCAGCTCCTCTTTTATGCCACGAAATCGGTCCTCAGCGAGGACACTTCTATAGCACGACTAAGAAATTTTTCCACCGAAGTTTAAATTTCTGATCTAATTGCCAATAATAAAGATTCATCTAGTAACTCTTATGGTGCGTCCAAGTTAACAGAATCTGACCTGGGAGTTTTTTTACGCCGTGTTATGTAGTTGTTGGGATCGCTTTAAATTTGCAAGGGTTCTGCGCGTTCCTTAGAAGCTGTCTTAGATTGAATAGGAGTGTTCGTATTGTCACCCTTTCGTTCTTTATTTCTGCAGCCAGGACAGATCCATTTCTCCTTCTTATCTTTATCGATCGCTTGTAGGCGCTGATGTGAAATATTCGCGCAAACTATGTCGTATGTATCTGTGCAAAGAGAACATGTAACATATTCTTTATTATTTATTTTATTTAAGCATCCGGAACAAGTTTTAATTTTTGAGAACATATTGAGGTTTATTACCTTGTATGTATATGCGGGTAAACACTCTTCAAGTTTTCTTTATTAGAATCGTTGGTTATGCACAGTACAAACGTGTCGTGAAATATGTATGCGTCACTTACGTGTTTTCGGCGATGTATGTACGACCTGTACTTATCGGCAGCCAACAAAATCTAGATAGTAAGATTTACACTCTTATGAAGCAAATAATGAAAAACGAATTGTTGAATTCGCTGCAGTAATGTCTTGGTTCACTTTAGGACAATTTTTACACACAAATTTCGTAGTATTTACTTGATTTTAAGAATTTTAACTTGGGAGCTGGCGATATGTACTCCTTTAACTGCTACCGTCAAATACTTATATACTTTGAATTAAGATTTGGTACCTAGTATTCATGTTTGGTTTCATATTTCTGTTCAATTTCAATATGAATTTGGAAAAAGCTTATAAAAATGATGGAATTATATTAATAGTGAACGTTGTATCACTTTAAAACAAAGTTGAACATGTATAAAAAACGTATGTAAAATGACGCCTGTAATTCCCAAAGGGGTAGGCAGAGGAGTGTAGTACACTTCCACGTTTCACCAGTTACGTTTAAATTGTTGAAAATGTATCTACTCGTAGATACATTTTCGTACTCGTAGATACAGAATACTGAATGAACTTTGAAAAATATATGCACATTATCATCACAGTGTTTTGTACTGTCTTCCGGTCTGGACAATTTTAAGGTCAGGTACCAATAGGCAAATATGTCACTATTGTCATCGGGAGCAGATACCCATGCCTAATTCACCAGGGATTTATATAAATTAATTAGGATAACTATTAGTTAGTGAAACAAACAGAAAAAGTGAATAAAAAACTAAATTATACATAGGTCAATTACCTACGAGATGTGCTTTGTGTGTGGGATACATTTGGTTATTGTTTTCATTTGCTTTGATTAGTAAGAAGCATGAGAGATATTTAGTAAATTTATTGATTAGTATCAATATGAACATTAGGACTTACTGGACAACACGGCTGGCGGGGCCGACAGTGCTGCGGCTACTGGCTGCCGAGCAGCTAATGTTACGAGTAATGGTCTAATGTTGCAGTCGGACGCCAGCTAACACGAAACTCGTGCACCGGAACCGAATACTAACCGCGTTCTGAGAGCGTTCAAGTTTCTCACGATAAGATTTCGTGCGCATTAAGTTTGCGAATGAATTGATATCGGTTGGACACCACCGCATTTCGTAACATACCTACACACATCCACATAACACTGTTTATCAATCAAATATCATATTACCTGCATATAGTATTACCTTCTTGGGTGGCTGCACCCTCATCAAAGCTATGACCTTGAAGCTTCTTGCGCTGTTTTTGTGGTGAGGTCTTATGAGGAGAGCGTTCCAAGGCCTTGGTTTCTTGCAGCTTGGCATGAATGGATTGATGGGGTGCCGAGCGGAAAGACCTGAATTTCTTAGGGGAATGGTTCCTGGATTCCTTTCCATCCTTCTCGTCACGGGGCAGGGCCCTGGAAACAGATTTTTTATCATGCTGTAAAAAGATATTGCCTGCGGTTTTTATCTATGGTGAATGCCAACGATCAGATAAAATCATCAGCATTTTGGTTCCCTATTAATTTGTCTTCAGCTCTTTCTAAATCCGTCTTTTATAGCTATTCTACATTAGCACTAAATGGCTTTATAATTGCCGTTCAAGCCATTCTTTGCTTGCATCAGCCACCTTGCCAACTAACTTATAATGATACAGTGTCAATACAAGCGGCTAACGTGTAGTTCAAAGGACCAGCCTACTTATCACACCACATGTCACTTTTATATCACTGGTATTTCAAAATTTATTGGTATTTTTTCATAACTCAAAAAGATAACTTGTAAAATTGTGAAAAAGTATTTGGTTCGTCCTTCGAGTCGAATAGTCCGCCTGCCATCGAAATATCTGGTGCATCACTTACTTGTGACTGGTGGAAGCGAGTGATAGGGCTGACAGCGAGGACCGTCGGGACACTTGGTACCAGAGCTCGATTTGCTTATTGTAAAGCTGAGTGATGTGTTCTGGAGCTAGTTCTGTTCCCCAGCCGCGGTACTGTCGAATTAATGGCAATTTTGAATATGGCTTAAGCATGATTGTGTCACACCATCCATCAAATGTGCTTACTTATAACTTTATTTATCCATTTGACAGACAGTAGACCAGCTCTGTCGCTAATTTATGCGTGTAATATACTATTGGAATATATTCAAGGTCTTTGTAGGGGTGATTAAGTAGTATCTGTGGAGGACGTAGTGAAGATTTTCTGATCTGAAGAGGTTCTATAAAACAGTCCTTTCTTACATCATAGAAGATCAATTCCTTCATTAAATAAAACTGCATTAAGGTTGTACATAATAGTTCAGATATTATTTTCTGGATCTGGTCACTAGCGCGGTATCTAGTTCTAAGTACAAACCACTGAAGCGGATCTGTCGATTGTGGTTGATATTGGAGCTAGGTCGAGGGCTTGGTATGGGGCAGTGATATAAGGTAGAAGGTGGTATGGTGGGGCGCACACCTTGTACTCGCCGGCACGCTTGCGCAGGTCCAGCACTTCTCGGTACCAGGAGTCGCCTTGGGCGAGCCCCAGTGGCTGCAGGCCAGCTGCGCGCAGGGTACTGGCCGTGTCCTCCCCTGCGCTCGCCCCCGCGCCCGTCCCAATCCCTGCGTCTGCCCTCGCTTCCGCATCCCCCACCAACCTCTCGCTCGCCTCCTCATTCGACTTCCCTTTCCCCCTGCATTTCGTAAATGTCCCTTTAGACGCCTCGTACACGTATTGAGAGAACGGTCTAAATTTCTTTTTGTACTCGCTTTTGTAACGTTTCCTATTATCTTTGGAACGATCCTCCCCGTTGTATATGAGGGCCGATAGCGCGCTACGGAACGTTGATTTTCTGGAAAATTCCATTTTTAATCTTAGACGGCTGGACGTTTATCTTACGATGAAATGCGGCAAAACAAGGAGCTCGCGCCGAGCCAGATTAGTAAGGTAGACATGCTTCAAATAATTGTTAAGCTCGCAATGGTGAGGTTAGGATGTTAGTCCTGGAAGAGTCTAGAAGGATCGGCCGAAGTCGGGCGGCGCCCGGCGGCGTCGCGATGCTAGACTGGTGTTCGACAGTGTTAGGTGAGACATTGACAATACAATCTAACAAAAGTTTGAATTAATGTTCACATCGACAAAAGTGCAGGACACATCGATATCAAAAAGTATCTATTAGCTGTCATTCCGAACTAATATAATCTCGTCTAATTCTACTCGGCCTAGGAACCGCCACCGTGAGGAGATTGAGATGTAAGCAAATACCAAAAACGAAATTTAGACTTGTTCTGCAGTACCCAGTAAATTGAAAAACAAAAGAAAGAGGGGCAGAACAGCCGCGCAGGAAACTTTCACAAGAATCTGTTTGTCACCATTCAATGGACATGGTTTGTGGCAAAAACAATACCCGTGTCATTATGCATGCTTTTATCGAGAATTTTTTTATTCAGGTGCTGTATTCTAGACAACTTTAGAATCGACCAAAATTAAATAAACTTCGCATTATTTCATATTTTATTCCTTCTCTTTAGGTATATTTGGAATGTAAATGGGAGAAAATGTGAACACATCTGTTTGTAGGTTTTACAATAACACGCGTTGACATTCTCGTAATAACAGTATTTATCGCGCCTCGTCGTGATAATTCATCACATTATTTATGATTTTTTTTCCGCACCTATAATGTGTATGTATATTAAAGATCACAATGCCATAATGCAACTCGTACATAATGTTATCTTGGCCCTAAATAGAGGCGATATTTTGTTAATCTTAGTATAAGCCTTTGTTCAAGATCAAAGATCAATAAATAATAATTCTATTCGAGAGGTGTCAAACACGCGTGGCTACCTTAAGCCTTCCACGGCGGTGGTTGAGCCGGCTGTCGTGCGCTATACACAAAGCTTTCATTGCTTGGGGGCAATGAAAACACAACAGTACCGATACTCGTGATTATGAATGTAACGGCTTAACTCACGTGCGCTTTTCGGGATGGCCCGACTAGTTTCGGGCCTCTACGAGGTCCTTCCTCACGACCTCCCGCCGTTTGCAGCGAGGAGTTAAGCCGTTACATTTATAATCATGTGTATAAATATTCACGCAACATTTGATAGTATCGGTACTGTCGACATTTCATAAAATTAATTTAAAACCAAGTAAAGTTACTTTGAAAAATATTTACGAATGGCCAACATTCGACCGTTCGGCTGCGGGGTATTCACAGGTCTCGATTCTGTCACTGGCAGCAGAAATGAGCGCATACCTATTACTTATTTCGGTTTCAAAGTGTATTTAATCACCACGTTTTTCGATTTGATCCTCTAAGTATTGGTAGGTACATCTTGTGAACGATACATGTCAATAACGGTATAGAACGCCGTCTAGTTTAGAACATTCTATTAGAGGGTAAATTTTGCGCTGATCAAATTTCATAATAAGGTACATAATGTATATACATTTGTACGTTAAATGTATATACATTTAATTAAGTTTAAAATTATATGTCTTTATTTACTCCTTTATGTGCTATTTACTTTTTCAACACAATACTGGTAGCACAAGGATTCCTATTGATATAATATTATATTTGCAAAAGTTACTTTCTGTGTGTGGCTCTCTGGTAATCGATGAGCGCGCTTAGATGCGGTGTAGTGACAGCTGTGGCCGTAGGAAATTATACTGGCTCTGCATGAACTGTACTTAGTGGAATAAACACTGAAGGAATCCTATGAGAATTAATTAGGTTTTTTTTGCCATGTCGCTTGTAAGCGAGTAATCGTGAATTAAGTCACAGTTACACTGACCTCGTTCTTGTTACGTTGTTTATTTAGACTGTTAAGTTTTTATCGCATGTCGATACGAATTTGCACAGTTTTCGATACAGGTTTAGCAGAAACCAGGGGCGAATAACTGTATTGTAAACGTCATGTACAGCACCGTTGTACATCTCCATGTAGTCATTTATTAATTCCACAATGGCCGTGTTGCGCTCGTCGTTGTATATTGCAGTTCATGTACAATTCGTTGCGACTTTTATGTTATTAATTTGTCACGTCGCGTTCCATGTGTTTATGGACGGAATGATTATGGGTAAGTTTTCATTTGTACACGACGTTAAATAATTTGTTTACAACGTTCAATAGTAAAAGCACGAAGAAATAGTGCAGTTTAATTTTGATTTGTATATAACACCTTCTAGTGTAATATGTATGCAATTATAGTACTGATTTGAAGCTATAATTTGTATATTAATAAACTTTATCTCACGCTCCGCGCCACGCAGCGACCATTAGCAGTCAGTTCAAGTTGCCATAAAGACAGTTTTCTTTCGAAACGAACGAACATTTTTAACATTGCATTGAAACGTCGCCCACGCGCACTGGGACAGTGTGGCGGAGTGTTTACAATGTCGCATTCGCTACAAGCGTAACCTGTTTTAATACTGCCGATTTTTTTTCAGAATTTAGCAAAATATTGTAACACAATATATTACATTAACGTTGATATTTCGATTAAAAATATCATCTTTCTATTATCTAAGGAAACATTAATTTAGTAAATAAGAGAATATATATTAGCACACGCAACAACATCCGTGTATATAAGATCGTCTATGTAAAAGTTTCCTTTGCGTTTTACACAGAACTAAACATAGAAATATCATAAGCATAGCAGTGAATCCACAGAGGGGTTTCGTAAGTTAAATCTTCACCTGAAAAATTACTCTTTCACAAGTATATTTTTACAAAATTCTACATAATATGGTTCATATATGTATATTATATATAAATATATTTATTAACATCTTGTATTTTGTATAGTACATTTAGTATGATAAAAATTAATGTATTTTTTCTTATATACCATGATTATCGTCAGCCTTTAGATGTCCGCACTGCTGGACATAGGCCTTCTCTAATGGGTAGTCTTATATAATGTTTTGTAAATTATTTACAATGTTTTCGTAAAGAAGAAACAATGTCCGGATTGATCAATATTGTCCGGATTCTCACGAATTTTAAAGTATTCCGTTTATGTAGTTCTGTGTGTGGATCAGTGAATGTGTGTATGTTTGTGTGGAAGAAGTGAATGAAGTGTCACTCGTGAAACCAGGCCGCTCCTTTTTGTAACCTGTTCAATGGATAAATAATTTTTATGAAGGCTTGCGAATAAGCGCCTTAGCAGGAAGCGAAGCGATTTAATGACGAAACATCGGTGTCCGGTGTCTGTGTGCTTCATATTATTATAGACTGTTCCTAACTCATTTATGTACATAATATGTAACTTGTTTGTTAATCAAATATCAATTGAAAATTGTAAGACAAATGAGAGCATGCGAAAATAAGAGAATGTTTTAAAAATAGAATATACATATATTTGAAACAATCTATAAATTCGTCGACTAAAAGACGAGATCGTGAAAAGCTTGAAGGAGGACGTGGCCAAGCTAAAGCTAAGTTTGTTCGTCAGAAACTATTTACAAAAGCATTAATATGTGGCACTTGTTAGTACACAGTCACACACAGACACACACACACACACACA
>DWMO01000254.1:0-10423 GCA_018245175.1 Elbella theseus
AATCAGCTCATGTACAAAAACATATTGCTTAAATTTGGCGCCTCACCGCGTTCATTTGTCATGGCAATTACCATTATTAATAGCCGTTTCATTAATAATTTATATCGTTTGAGCTAAAATTATATTTTTGTGATTGCTACGGTAAATGCATAATATTATCAAATGAGTATTCAGCATTTATAAAAGGCCGCTCCCGACTATAGACTTATGTAGCCAATATCAAACAGGATTGTAAGAATACGACTATTAATTAGGGTTAAGATAAAAATTAGGCTTAAAAGTTTTAAAATTAGCATCAAAAGTTCCTTCAATAGACGAGCGTGTATGGTGACTTTGATGCATGTAGAAAAGGCGAAAAAAGTCCGCCACGACCTTAGCACGTGGAGATCGCTAATCTCTACCTCCATTTAAGGTGATAATATGGTTGTATGTAACTTTAGTATGAGCTATTAAAAATAGTTTGTTGGTATTGATTGATAGCAATAATGTTGGATCAAAACTATTAATAACATTGGTGCAGTTAGCACTGTTAGTATGAGAGCAGTTAGTACTGTTAGTATGAGAGCAGTTAATACTGTTAGTATGAGAGCAGTTAGTACTGTTAGTATGAGAGCAGTTACATATTTAGTATAGTTAGTATGAGAGCAGTTAGTACTGTTAGTAGAAGACCAGTTAGTATTGATATTAAGAGTGTAGTAAGTATTTGTGCTATTCCACGCGCGTCACAGACTAGTTGCTAATCGTCTTCAATACATGTAGACTGACAAGCACATCCTTCAAACCGACACACGAATTATTTAACAATTTTATCACCGCAGAAGGTACACATGCTGCGGCGGTTATGCCTCGGGCGAACTGTATACGTGTTCTAACACCGAAATTTACCGTCTCTACAAGTATCAACAACAGACATTGTTTTAGATTGGCTTTTACGGGAATTTAATAATAATAATAATTTGCTTACCTTTTAAGTTATTTAAACTTAACCAGCTATATAACTGAAATATATTGTATTTTATATTTCGCTTTTATTCAATGCCATATAAACTGCAACCTCGGCGAACATTAAGCGCGAATGGTTAAAAAAAAGTAACTATTAGCTTCTAGTGTAACATAATATTGTAAAAACTCTTGTTTCAATTTCAACCAATACACGTAAATCAGTCTTATTTTATTATACATAGACTTACGTCGAGATGAGTATTTAAACTAGATAGTACTGTTGTTGGAAAGGTACGAAGAATGAAAGCAGGGATACATTTCTATTAAAAATTCCAATACATTATGTTTTTTAAACCTTCGTTGAAGGTTATTTTACAAAGATCAAATCGAATTGGTTGCTTTGTTCAAAATAAGTAAAAAACTATGATTTTTTCAGATGTGTCCGCATGGTCCGCCTCGTCCGATCCGGTTCTCGTCTGGGTATGGATATCGTTGGTGGGCTAGGGGGTGAGGTGGACTGTACTGGAGCAGAAGATGACGCGTGCGGAGTGTTCGTATCTGGGGTCTCGGCTGGTGGTGCGGCGTACGGCATGTTGCACAGAGGAGACAGGATACTGAGCGTCGATGGCAGGGATTTGACCAGAGCGACGCATGAGCAGGCCGCGCAAGCCTTAAAGGTTGGTTGTAATTTGTTCTTCTTTTTCAGTATGATTGTACACTTAAGTCCATTTTCAGGGGGTTCAAATGAGTGCAAGCGGTCACGATTATAAAAATAGGTCCGCTGTAGACTAAATCGATGATATAACAAACGTGGATAGCAGACAAATATGAGTCGAGGTCAATAGTTCTAAAATCGAATTTTTCATCTTTTAAAATAAAACGACTTCTGCACGATTAGAAAATATATCGAAAGTCTCTAAGTTATTTATACTATTTAATATTAGTATAGATATATTATTTCACAAACATTACCTGTTTATAATTAAACATTACCTCTTTATAATTAAACAATACCTCATTATACGTATGGGATAATCGTGGAAACTACTCATATTATTTTAAAATTTCTTTCAATAATAGAAGGTCTTGTTATCATGGAGTGGCATGGCTACTTTTTATTTCAAAAAAACAATAGAGATCCCTATTAAAACTCCAATAATACAATAATTGATAACGATTTAGCTTCTTTTCTACTTCGTAGAACGCGTAATAAAATACGTGCGTGTTTTATGTGATAAAAAAGGTTACAAGCGGAAAATTCTTTTACAACGTATTCAGACTAATACTGAGGCTATTATTTACCACTTCGGCAATAAGCCAAACAAGGCTGCCATTGACGGCACACATCCGTATCAACCCTCTGGGTATTTACGGCTGCGGGGGCGGCGGAGTGAGTTATATGCGTTTCATACTAAGATAATTTAAATCCTTCAATGTTTCCCAGGATTCAATAGTACAATTAAAAATATCTACTATCTTCGATGCGGGCGTCATCACAGACGCTTATAGTAAATTACGATTTTGAGTATATATCAGTGTTTCTAGGGACGTTTAAAGTAGATGATAGATTATATATGTAGGTATGTATTTCAATTGGCTTAATAGATTCTTACACTGGAACTAAAATTTGGACTGCTAGAAGGCACAATGTGATATGCGTCTACATAACTTTGCTCGATTGATGTTCATGGATTTCATTTAATAACATATAATGTCTTGAGTCAACCCGCAAACGACTATCTGATACAAACTAAGACGAACTTAGGCTATTATTACCAGACTACTAGTGAACTACAAACCAAAATCAAATTATGAATACGTACTTATGATGTGCAAGAAAAAACAGAACAAGCAGTCGAGTGCGTAGCAAAAACGTTAGTCCAGGGCAGGAATAGAAAACGCAAGCCTGGAATCATCAATGAAAGTCGTCCGTCTGTTACGCAAGTTGAAATGTAATGTAACAAAATGTTAAATTGTGCAGTAAGAAGTCAAGTCACGTCACGAAGTGCGACTGCCGATTGGGAGGTCCCGGGTTCGATACCCGGGGCCCGGGATCTGGTAATAGGCTCACCACCTATTCCATAGTGGGACGTAAACGTAACCGGTGAAACGTGGGAGTGTACTGCATTCCTCTGCCTACCTCTTCGGGGATTACAGACGTGAAGTTACGTTAAGAGGTCACGCTATGTTTTTTGACGATAAATATGGATATCATTCAGTTCAAGTAGTATGCCCGTTGAGAAATATTACAATTGTCTGGCATGATATAAATTTAACCATCCTAATATTATAAATCTGAAACTAGCACTGTCTGGCTATTAATCTTTCGCGGTTGAACTGCTAAATATAGTTACGTGAAATTTAATTCTGGAATAGTTTGAGGTCTGATAAAGACTATAGACGTTTTGTTGGAAAATTTATGTAACACTTTAAATGTGGTATCGATGTGCTAAGGAAGATTTTCTGACTTAAAAAAAATTGTACAGAAATGAAAAAAAGTTCTACAAAGAATTCTTTTGAGGATTCCACAGCTAATTATTATATGTAAATGGCTATATGGTTCGTATTGTATGTATGTTATTTCGGACACACAGAGCCAGGAATTAGCGAAAATACATACTCAATTAATAGGATCATATTTTGCGAGTGATCTAATTAGTGCTATTAGAAACTAACCATTATGATAATGTATTAGCTTCATTCAAAAGCTGTTTTAGTTTTGTTTGCCCGCATTTATCGGCTTCCATGTTACGGATGCCAGTTCAAACATTTTGTTCGTATCACTGCCATACATTTAATATTCAGTAAATTCGATATAGCAATTTATAACAAATGAAAGAAAATAAAACTAAAATGCAAAAAAAAATGTTTTATAATTTTACTTGCAAGAAAATAATAAACGGCGCTAAACCAGACGACGGAAAATAAACAAATATTGTATGATTTTCAAAGACATGTACATCCTGTTTGCCGGGCGAAATATAAAAATCCAGAGGTACGTATGTATGTTATTATATAATTTTACATGTGATTTGTTAACATGTTGAAAATATTCTTCAAGCAGTACTCGGGCAGCGCGGTGACGATAGCGGCGCAGTACCAGCCGGAGCAATACGAGCGTCTGCGCGCGCGCATCCGAGCGATCAACGCGGCCGCCATGTCGCCGCACGCGCATCACTCGCATACGACGCATGTGCCTGTACACCCCGATCTGCATGCTATATACCCGAGGTAAAGTCACTTTAATTATCATTATTAACATTCTTTAACATAACATGTTTTTTAAATCTCCATGCTATGTACCCGAGGTAAAGTGACTTTAATTATCATTATTAACATTCTTTAACATAACATGTTTTTTTAATCTCCATGCTATATATCTGAGGTAAAGGGACTTTAGTTGTCATTATTAACTTTTTAAAATAACATTTTTTTTAAATCTGCATGATATATCTTCGAGGTAAATTTACTTTATCATTATTAGCATTGTTTAACATAACATGCAAATAAATTATAGTTGTCATAATATCAAAGGGCGTTTTTGTATATCTTCCGAGTTGTGGATCGTATTGCAATTACGAGTAGGTATACCTATTTATATTCAACCTGCTTACATTGTAATTGTAACCACACACGAACAAAGCAGTATTTTAACCAATAATCAAACTCAAATAATCACGTAAAACCATACATACTCGTATGTATGGCCGCAACATTTTGCAGTAGATATCTACAACAAACACGGTCACTTCATGTATATCAAGTAGTTTTATTACACACTCGTGTTCCGTATAGACGCCCGATATTTGAATTCGGTTCATGAATAGTGTAGACCCCGCGCTTTGTGCACCTGATGTTAGGGAAACAGATGATATTCACAAAAGTTCATGAAATATGACTTATCGTTTTTACATAAACGTACCGTCGTTTGTGCTCACGCGAATGTTTTTTCCACGTACACAACACAACAAAGTGAAAGTGGAAACAAAAACTTTCAGATCGAATAAATTGTATTGTTGCTGAAATTGTTACTGACTAAAGTAATGCCGTTGACTTTAACAAACTTTTTGGGTTGAACTAAAAAATAGGTACGTTGTGTTGTATAAGGAAAACGTGTATTTGAAAATTTCGTTGTTTGTATCGTTTTGTATATTATGGGTAAAACGATTGTTGTTGTTTGAAGTATATGAATTTTAAGTATTAGTACAATTTCAATTATAGTTTTTTAGTTGCTACGTAGCAATTGTTAATGTGTTATACATGTGATATTACATAGACATATTACACATATATAATAAGACAACACATTATTTCTCAATATATTGTGATAGCGACAATATTAATTGTGATAAATAAACAATAATAACAGTTTTCGATAAAGCAACAATGTATGTACTGGGACATGTACAGGAACAAAATGTTTAACAGATAGAACAAGTTCCTAAATCTGTCTTTCCAGACAATAGTGTTTCATTTTCAGGATACTATAGATAGACAAATAATAATTTATGGTATACAAACGTTTTAATCTACCGTGTGTATATGTGTGCGACACAAACACACCCACATACACGTATATTTACACACACACGTACGTTACATCATGCGTAATATTTCATATTATATAGAGATACACAGTTACGTTGCCTCATAGGGGTACCGCGTGCGGTGATGTTGTTAGAACGTTGTAAGGTCGTTACGCGAGAAATATGATTGTATTGTTCTTTAATTGACATAATTGCCTCCAATCGTAGCAAGCCAAGTAAAAACATAAATAAATAAAATACATAATTATGATTTTCACTCCCTACTAAATGTCAACATACTCTCCTCGGTCGTTAGTAATTCGAAGTTATTTGAAGCGAATCTTATAGAATGTTCATTGTTATATTCATAAAGGTTCCCTCGTTCGCTTTGAGAACAACATCATTCAAAATAACGAAACAAGGCGTCGCGAAGCGTAAAAAATTGAAAACGAACACCACAAATGTCATTATTGTCGCGAATAGCGTTTTATAATTGTTCGAGTCTCGATCTCAAAGGGTAATTGAATCGTTGCCTCGGCGGAATCAATTGATCTATTTTCCTTAGGGTATTGTTACGTTTGACATTGACAGACGTTTTTAATTGTTGCGAATCCTGACAAGTTTCGGCTTCCGTAGTATAACAACGGTCGGAACAATACATCAAAGGGAGTATCCTTAGACGCGGCGCACTGTGCTGCTCCTATATTTATTAATAGCTTGCTTAATGCGAACCGTGATATTGATATATCTGTTCATAGTTGGAGAAAATATTTAATTCACGTAGATCATTTCTTAACTGGTATGATTTTGAAAGACAAGCTTTTATATTACAAATAGGTATTTTAGAATCACCATGGTTCGATGCGAAGAGCTGAAGATAGAGCTCAGTGGCGTGGTATTGGAGTGGCCTATGTCCAGCAGTGGATGGGGAGGGCTGATAATGATGATGATGATGATAATCAACAGTTATAAATAGTAATGGCATAATGAGAGGAAAAAAGAAAAAATCTCTTAGGCGTATGAATTCTGCTAGCCTGCGTGTGGCCGGCGTGGTAGATAATGACCTTAACCCTCATTCTGAGACGAGAGCCGTGTCCCAACAGTGGAATGATAAAAGGGTTGGAAAAACAGTTCAACTTAGTGGTAGTTACAAGTAAAAACATTCCGCACAATACGAAATGATGTTACAATAATTCATAATCATCATCATCATCATCAGCCTACTCCCGTCCACTGCTGGACATAGACCTCATAGTTCATAATATTATGTACTATTCCTACATTTTCGTTTGCCAAATGAATGCAAGTTACCAGCAAATATGGAAACAATACATCTGAGAAGATCTTCCAATACGATTGATACATTAAGAGGCTTTGACGTTTATTAATGATTAAAGTAGACCGTATGAAATCGATTGAGTTATGCACGTAAACAAGATGTTTAAGGTTCATGTCATAATAAAGTAATTAATAGATACCTATCAGGGTGGTATAAAGTATAAATAATCTATTGGGCTTCAGTGAAGCTCGAGTTCCGTGAAGAAGTGGAATATTCCAGAAATATTTGTAATTTTACATCACGTGTGTTATATTTCAATTTAAAGATGTAAGTTTCTTCTCAATTTATGTAAATTATTAAATCACGTTTTCTATCTTAACCTGGATTGTATTTAAAATTTATATTTTGACATAAATAAGAAAAAAACAATATTTACACCTTAAAACGTGTAAATCTTTATATTAAGTGAACATAAATATATATGTATATAATATTACAGAACGCCGTGCAATATTACGAAAATCGTATAGTATTACAAAATACCCTTCAAGAATCCAGCGACTTCGAATGTGTATTTCCCGGAATACTCAAATTCCAGCGGCTCTCTGTGTGGATATTTTGTTACATGTTCGGCAACTTATCGTTCCCAAAAATCCTGGTAACAGGATAAACGCATTTGGAACATCGTAGTGGAAAATAATGGCATTTCTTATTTACATATATCTTTCGTCTGGCTGGCTGCCATTACCGCATCGGCGTGCGGTTCCAAGACGCTAGATCTA
Organism: Elbella theseus; assembly: GCA_018245175.1. NCBI lineage: Eukaryota > Metazoa > Arthropoda > Insecta > Lepidoptera > Hesperiidae > Elbella > Elbella theseus. Next base: position 7,530 of record DWMO01000254.1, read on the forward strand.
GAAATAAGATGTCGTGGGATTCTCTCCTTTACGTTAAGGTATAAATGATGGATGCCCCAAAAGAGAGTAAGATTTAACTATTCAAGGAGATAAACAAGATGTCCAAGGCTCTATGATAAATGCTGAACTTCCTCTGTGGAATGAGATGCAGAAATTAATCCACGTACTTTTCTGTAAACATCATATACGTTTCGTAATAGATCCTAAATAAATAGACTATGTATTTTGATTTATAAGTTTCAAAACTATAACTGTGAATGATTGATCATGTAAATGTAGTCTTGTTTAATCCAAGTAATTTACACAACTTGTCACAACTTAATTACAATACATTAGATTCAGCATTTCAGGATGTATTTTATAATAAAGGATCAATAAAAGAGATTAATTATCTTACGCTGTTTATTCTATGACAAAACAAAGACATTCAAGTAGGTATTGATCTTCATATAAACCTAAGACGCTGAGAAGTAAGCAGGCGCGTTATTTAATGCTTTTCTAAGCATTTCATTGGAATGGAGCGCATTATAAACGGTAATAATTCCTGTCGCTGTGAAGTTTTTATTGTGTTATCCATCATTTTTAAAACAAAACAAAAGGCAGCTGTCTACACTAGGACTACACAACTGTGAAAATATTGAATGCTATGTACTTAGCACACTTGTTAAGCCAATATAATTATTGTTTACTGAAGTTCTGTAAATGTGTTGATGTGTTTGAAAGTCTGATGTGTGCGGTTACCTTTGGTTTTTTTATGACATTCTGTTTCTTCAACAGGTAGCAGTGGACTGGCCGTAGCACCCACAATCTGAACTGAAGATTAGCTAGTGACAAATTTTAATGTAGATTTTGTAAATCAAACTGAAACAATGAACGTGACAGTTGTGTTTGTACTTATTCAAAATTGAACGAATCAAATCGGATAGTTTTGTATTGTGTTTTTTCTAGTCGAGCTTCAGCTGTAGGTTGATGTTTTGAAATTCTGATTAAAATTAAATGTTTTAAAATTTATCAAAGGCACACAAGAATACCATTAAAATAGTTGTTAATGTATAAAATAAATAAGTATCCCAGTTCTGTATATAACGTTTGTTAACATTATTTATGTAAAAGACTCGGTGGAAAGAATTAAAGGTACGGTATCATTTTATATTTTGCTAAGAAATTGTTTCAAGTTCATGTAGTTATCATGTTAATTAGCTGTGTTAATAATGTAATTTTGACATTTCAAACACAGTTTCTGTGTAAAATATACAGCTGTTTATCTGTTTGTGAGTGAAATATACATATTATATTATCAAGATAATTGTTAAGAGGCGGCTAAAACGATACGGGCGTCCGGATCTGCCACTTCCACCCAGACATGGTTCTTGAAGAACCATGTACTCGTATATGTAAGTATTAATAGGCTTTCGCCCTTACAGTAAGATAAATAAAAATTCATTTATTATTTTTTTTATTTTTGAAATGTGTGCATTGAATGATTAGGTATATACATAAGTATATATAACATTGTTTTTGTAAACGAAACATATTACCCAAAAAAATTTTTATCCATCAAATATATAATTCATTAAATTCGTTAAAAAGCGTTACAAAAGATTAGTTAATTAAACTGGTCCGTCAGTTTTCTAATTTGAAACACAATATAAAAAAGAAAATATTGGTAACACAATTAATTATGTCATCCATTAAACGCAGTGTCAGCTAACTGTGCAAATTCAATCATATTTTAGGTTGCAGTTCAAAAAGGTCAATAATATACGAAACTTGGAACAGTAACTTAAATTATACTATAAAGTTTGTAGGTATGCGTGATTTCATTAGACATTAAACCCGGAGTACAATTAATTTCCGGTCTTCAAAAGCCTTTGTTGTGAATTATTTGTTCCAACTAATCAATTTAAAGTGAGGTGTTCCAAACGATCTTTGCAAGGCGTCTCTTGACTTACGACGATCAAACATTCCTGATTCCGCACTCTGTATATTCACTCAAACAATGGAACAATTGTTCAAAGATATTAATCATTGTTTTACATTTTTATGTAATGTGACCAAACGTTAAATATAAAATAATGGGTAACCTAATTTTACCTAGAAATGTAATAATAATAATATTAAACGGTAGCCAATTATTGGTAATGTTTGGAAACTGTGATATTAAATTAATGTTAGCATTAGATATCATTGTATGACATAACTGAAGTTGAAAATATACAAATATGTAATTAAAAGTGTTATTTCTTTTCATTCAAATATAATATAATCTCTAATACAATTAAAATTGAGTTACAAATCGATTACTACAAGAATAGTGATATCGTTACTTTTCGATGACATTTTTAAATAAAAATAACAAAATCCTTCAATAATATATGCCTTAAAATATGACGCAAACAACGGATACAATACCTGTGGTTATTTTTGTCACGAGAAACAAAGCGTAGCGAGGGAGTAACGTAGATATTTATAAAAAAAAGACATTTTTCAGGGATGCCGCAAAAAGTTTTCGGGTTAAACCCGTTTCTTGTACAAATATGTATCTGCTTTTTATTCATGATTTATGCTACTATGCGGGTTTATAAAAATATTGTTCTGACCGCGCAAAAGGGATGGCTTTATCCAAGTTAAATGACTCACGGGTTCTAATGATTCACGGTTACTGTTGCAGCGCCGAAGTGACGATATACGCAAAGTGGCTGGCAGCAGATAGATGCGACGATGGCGTGCTATCGGAGAGGCCTATGCCAATAATCAAGTACATTTTTTGTTATAAGGGAAGAGTACGTAAATTACATCATTTTGCATTTTTCCCATCACACAGTTCTCATATTGCTTTGTTCCAGTTTGAAAATAATGACAGAGAGGCGATGAATATGACGCGGTCCATTTTA
>DWMO01000255.1:0-10407 GCA_018245175.1 Elbella theseus
CAATCGAACATGAACTAGTCGATACTATTGATTTTGAAAATGTAATTAATGACTTTGCTAGTCAAAAAGCGCGTAATGTCCGTCCGATGTGTGATGTGTTAAATTTTTGCAATAATTTTTACCAAAATCTAATGTTATAACCTATATATAGTTATTATAGTTTTGAAGCAATAAAAATTTATATATCTACTCTACTGTGTTCTGAAATCTGAAATTACTTTTACCATTTTAAAGGGCATCAAGTCCTAAGCTGCACCAGGCAGCAAATACCCTAGCTACGCCACTGGTATAAACACTTACGAAACATCAGATGACATAATAATAAAAGGCCTATGTATTACCGTTCCAGCCGCGCCCCAGCGCGACATGCGTATTGTGGGTGGTACCACCACCAATATTACTGACTACCCATACATGAGCAACATGCAACATAGTATTTTTTGGGGACTATGGTGGTACCAGGCGTGCGGGGGATCCCTGTTGACTATCCATTCAGTGCTTTCAGCTGCTCATTGTTACAGGTGAAGTCTGTCTTACAATTACAAATTTAATGTCCTGTGTAATGTGCTACAATGACTATTGTAAATGTAAATATAAATCTCTAAATGTCTAACTATTCCCATTTATTAGGTTCACAAGTGTTTACTGATGGTGATTTATTAGGTTCACAAGTGTTTACTGATGGTGACAAAGGGCGGACTTAATGCCAAGTGGCATTTTCTACCAGTCAACCCAGCTGATGATGAGAAGTTGGGGTAGGCACGTAATCATTTTAGTTTTGACAACTGTATAACAAATATTTTTACATGCAATTTTATACAGCGGAGATTCAGAATCTTCATGGCGAGTGATACTGGGCACTTCTCTTCGCTCGGGGGGCGGTATAAGACACGACGTTTCGAAATTAATACTTCACCCGCATTATAATAGTAAAACGATGGTCAATGATGTCGCCATCGTCAAAATCCGTAACCCAGCGGATCTCACAGGCGTAATCAGAGTTGCGAAAATCGCCGGAGTCAATTACGACCTTGACGACGGCACGCGCGTATACGCTGTCGGATGGGGCCAACTTACGGTATATATTGTACTTGACCTATCTATTTATTCTACCTCATTCATGCTACACTATACCTACACCTATTACTAGGTGCCTACCTGCCTAGAGAGTACCAAGTGCGAAATATATCTGCCCTTGCCTAAGCCTGATGATTCATCTTAATTCATCACTCTCTTTTGTACACGCATGACGGATTCGAAGGCTTGTAACTACACCATGGACAAATATCTAATTTATTTGATAGTACAAATAAAATGAAGCGTTGGTCTCCCTGGGCACCTGCATCCATCAACATTCGCATTGTGCATCCTTTATTGTCATCCTTCCGATGTTACCAACAGCAAATCACATTTGTTGCCGGTTTCACTGTTTTATTGATTTCGAATTATACGATTGTATTATTTCCATTTTATTCTTAACAAAGGTTTCTTTTTGCTGTCTTCAATGTAATCACCCAAGTAGGTAGGTATTTAGAAACCACAACTTCATTTTGGTATAATTTTGATATGATAAAATTCAATACGTTCTGTTTTATATAGATAGATCCACGGTGACATGCACTTCGAAATCGTCTATTATATATTATATACCCGTGTAATAAGATATAATATGTATGTAAGTAGTCAAAATTACATTTACAGCCTGACGGAGCGTCACCCAATATGCTGCAACACGTAGGCATCGATGTCATCAACCAAAAGACGTGTGCTGATCGCTACGCTTACTTGAAGTCCCAACCCGGTTACCAGCACTGGCCTGATGTCACCAGTGATATGCTGTGTACTGGTATACTCAATATTGGTGGCAAAGATACTTGTCAAGGGGACTCTGGGGGTCCTATAGTCCACAATAAAGACGTTGTTGTTGGTGTTACTTCCTGGGGCTATAGTTGCGCTAATTGGTACTACCCTGGCGTAAATACCCGCGTTTCTTCTCATAGCAACTGGATTGTAGCTAACGCGTAATATAAACGGAACACATCGCGCTACACATGAATATTATGCAGTTGGAAATTATACATGATTTAAATAAACATTTGAAAGTAAATTTCTTTTTTTATACTACACCTGCCTATCAAACAGTCGATTAGCCACCTCATGCTCAGCTCCATACCGTCGTCCAAGAATGTAGGTACGCACGTGCAGCTTTTTAGGTCAGTAGTGCTTTACCCTCAACGTGATGTCAAGACCAAAAAAATTTTTGATAATAAAATAACTTTATCAAAGTTATATATTTTATTAGTTCGATGTGCTATAAATGCGTGTTTTTTAGCTTTTTTAACTATATTTTTTATCTAATCTATTGAATATACACGGACGTACATTACTAGGGAATTAATTAGGAATGTGATATCACGGGAAATTCTCCATGTTGCTTAGATATACCTACAGTCAACCCTCCTACAATGCGGTGAGTGCGTACCGCGTTGTATGGAAACCGCGCTATAAGAAACTCAGAATTAGTACAAATCACATCATTCGTAGTGCGTTATATGGAGACCAATATAATTAATCTTGTCTTTTGTATTTAATACAAAAGACAAGATAAATTATAAATTATTTTTATTGAATTAAAGAGTAGGCAGATACGACAAACGAACGATTATCTAGCCCCGCATAAGAATAAGCAATGTTCCTTAAATATTCATAGTGCTTTCTGCTTGACAAGGTTTCCACTGATAGGAATATTTTTGGCTATATTGTCTTCCAACCAGTGCCACAGTTTTCCTTATATTACCTATCTGCATTTTTCTTTAAGCTTCGATTTGTATATTCATTCAAATTTGTTGATTTTGCAACAAACGATATTTTTTCCCACCTTCTAAACGATTTAAAATTAAGATTTTATCTTCGAGAGATATAAACTTTCTTCTTACGCCTTTCCTTGTTTCTTTTGTTTGATTGTCATCATGCAAATCTAGGGTTAAAAATTACTTTATTATTATTATATTATTATAGTATTACGGAGCGATTTCGCACTTCTTCGCTGTCGCTCGGACAGTGCCAGCAACAAAATTATAGAAAATAATTGGTCACCAACGAAACATACTGTGAAAGAGCTCTGAGACGACTGAAACCGTTGTCGAAAACTGCTAAGAGATAAGCTGGAATGTTTATATAAAACATATCCAGTTAAAATCATTCGTGCGGTGCACGGAAAGAACTAATAAGACGTTAACGGAAACCGCGCTGTAAGAGTACCGCGACGGCAGTCACTTACCATCAGGTGACCCGTTTGCTCGTTTGCCCCCTGTTCTATAAAAAAAAAGTGGTAAGACTATTGTCATATATCGGGCACAGACCCAGACTCCGAACTTCCGCTAGGAATTTCTATTAGACAATCTTAATTAGAAAAATTCAATAGTACCCAACCAGGGATTTGAACCCAGGACCTCCCGACCGACAATCACACTTGCAACCACTCGACCAACAAGGCATATATTTTATATGTATGAAGTTATATCTCTCTATGAATAAGACCGTACCCGTGTCCGGAAAGCGCTGGTACATTTTTCCGCAGCGTCGCCGGCGATCATCTCACAGATGTGCACTTGAGCACGTCTCTGCCGCCTGACAACAAAGCCCCGCGACACTGTGTACCAGCCGTAGCAGCCACCGCCACTTCTGGACAGATCAGCTCAAATCTCGCTTTCATTTCAAGTGTGTACATAATTCGAAATTCAATAATTTTGTCATTAGGAATTTGCTCTTGTAAATTTTTGGTTACAGTCGTGTTTTTTAATGAGTTTGGTTTTATGGACATTTCTACAATAATTTTAGCATTTAAACATTGTTACAGGTTATATATAAATTACGTACTTGTGTTTCTAGTAAGTTTGAATTTTACCGTTTCGAAATAGATTGCATGATTATATGTAAATAAATGAACTTAAAATTATCTTTCTGCATTGAGTTTTCATTGTAAAATAAATAAATGGGGAGGTTAAATATAATTAGAATGCCATTTTTTGGATGTATTTCCTTATAATACTTATTAATTATAGTAAAAATACATGTAAAGTGACAATAGAACAAAAAATGAAGGGATTCCATTGCATTTGGTTTCTACAATAATTTGAGACTCGATTCTATGGTATTCTATGGTTTGAATTCATGTTTTTTTTCGTATTCTGATTAGATATTTCAAGCCAGAATTATAAAATCAGTTCATAACTCTCATTAAAATAAGACAAATAACAGATAGTTTAAAATTGACCAGATATCACATATTCAAAATTATTATTAAACCGCAGACTACACCCCTCAACGAATGAACCCTATACTTAATCCAACCCCAATCCCCGTTATTAATGACGCCGAAACCACAAGGTGTCGCCGAAGTCCGACTTTGTCACACATCGGTAATTGTGGGTATTGTGCCCACTCCGGTCAGGTCAATCTACCCATGTGCCCACTCCGGTCCGGTCAGGTCATTATCATATAGGACAGTCAAAAAATTTAAACTTATAAAGACTAAGTTTTTTTTATTCGTTCAAACATACATAACTTCACGCGAAGTCTCCTACGTGGCAGACAGAGAGCACGGAGTGCTAAATATCGTTTAAAATAATGTAACAAACGTGTAGTTTTTTTTTTATTTTTACTTACACTAGAAAATATTTGAGTATTAATAATATTATGATGTATAATGAGTATAATCATAGTATTTCATCTTCCTACTGGTTATAACTAGATTAATTAAAAAAGTTAAAGAAATTGTTAGGCTTCCTAAATTGCCTATTTTACCACTACGTTACACACTATAGTTAGGTAGGTTGCATATACGTACCTAATGGGCTCGAAGGCAGCGAGCGCGGCGTCATTATAACTAAATTACAGCGCCGCCGCCACGCGACACCAGCCCACCGCGCCTCGTTCATGCGCGCCTGGTACTTGTGTCACACTGAACAGACATTTGTTCAAGTTTATTGGGGGACTGGAAATCACACACGTACGCAATAAACGCACATCACACTTGTTTTCGAAAGTTGAATTGTAGTAAAATTCTTTAGTTTTCTTATAATTTTGTACCAAGTAAACTTAAAAAACACTTTTTGCTAAGTTGTAGTGAAGAAAGACATTCATCGTGCAGACTTGCAGTTACGCCTTTACGTCGCACGCTCAAGAAATCACACTAGGAGCTCATGATTCAATGGACGGTCGTCTGTGTTCTGCATTACAATAAAAACATTCAGTCACAGCTGCGACGCAATAATAATATTTATGTATACTATCGTGTTCAATATCGTAGATACATTGCTTGCCAATTACGAAGCTTCTGCGCAGAGAATGGAATTGGGCAATCGATGGATGCATTATTTTTGGAGGTTTAAGAAATGTCGCCGACGCAGTGAGGGGGATACGTGGGATTGTCCCGGCCCGTCTGAAGTATGTGCTCGCAGCTCGACTTGAAAGGCGGCGGCGCCCCGCATATAACGATCTTGACTTTATGTGATCCCAGTTCCACTTATATTTGAAATACGTATATTTGACACAAAATATTTCTGTTATTTTTTTCAAATTTCAGTTTTATACTGTGGGGACGTAATCATTTTTAATTAACGTTTAATTTCGTTACTACCCGATTTCGTTCTCGTGGCAAATTAACCTTTTTCCCTGTTATTCTGTTGGTTAAGTTAAAAATAACAATATTCTAAGTAGCCAGCGTCCGTTCGTCGGGTTCAAGCCATCTCCACACCAACTGTCGCGTTTTTAATATTAATGTGGATTTAGAAATGTCACTTTACTTTCGCCTTAAGTTACTTTAACGCTGAAAATATATTTTCATTCCCATTCCTGTTTTTTCATAATTTAGGGTTATTTGTGACAAACTATTAAGGACTATGCTATAAGGATTACTTTATACTGAGGTAATGACCGTGACACGTCCAGATCTTCTCAAACTTCCCAACTAAACAATCTGTCGGTCAGCTATCAACCGCGCTGTCTCCTTAAGCGCATTAAAATTCAAACGCGAGTAACAAAGCGGGTTCCGCTGGATTTTTCCCTTTTATTTATCAGCACGAGCGTCAAAGCTAAAGTCGTAAGTTCAGGACCGCCTCGGGCGTGCGTCGGTAGCCGGCCGTAAATAAATAATAAACGAGATAAAATCTGCTCGGCAGACGCAAGCGTCCCGGGCGGCCGACGTGCCCGGAACTTTTTCTTGGTATACCAGTGCTGCTCAAACTTTTTCGCTTTCGAAATTTTTTAATATGTCTCATGGTATTTTTGAAATAAGTTCGAACGACCATGTTACCTCAGTTTGTTGAATTCTGTTTACATCCATACATTTAATATAACTTATGTCAATATAATTAGTACATCTTCATTCTTACTTATAAACAGTAAACATTAGTGAATATAAGCAAAACTACACTTAGGTTTAGTTCAGTCAGGTTAGGTTCGTGATTTAATAGTTAGGTGAATTAGATTGAAATACTAGATTTCTATTTCTTCACATTTCTGCAAGTATATTCTACTATATTGAAGTAAAAGAGAGATGTGGGGACGTAGATTGGACGTAATGAGGAGGTACTTTTTTGTCACAAAAGTCCCAAACATTATGAGAATCTTTTTGTACTTATATCAGATACTTTACCTGACTTTTTTATAGGATGATAATTACTAAAGATAAGTATATGCATAATAATTGCAATTAAAAAGCATTTACAATAAATTCTGCCTCGCAGGTTGATAACCACTGAGTCATAAGCCCCAGCCACCGCGCGCCAAATGTCCCTTGCAGTATAATATTGCTGTTTTTCTTGTTTACTCCCGTCGCCCTACTATATTGACTCGGTGTGGAAGAAAATAAGCTTAAAGTTAATAAGTTAAAAATAATGCCTCCGAAAACTTACGCTTAAGTAGACTTGGAGATATTTCAAAGCCTTCAAACCCGGCAACGAGGCAAGGAGTTGCCAAGACTCCTCCACTTAACATCAGATGGGCCCTTTGCCTGTTTGTCGAGCTAAATATAAAAAAAAATCTGTAAAAGAAGCCTAAGTGCCCCCTTACCAGGTGGTTTGACGACCTGAAAAAGAAATCTGGATTCTTTTAGATTTCGAAGGCCCAGGACCGGAAGGAGTGGCGCCGATTAGGGGAGGCCTATGTCCAGCAGTGTACATCCAAAGAAATATAATGAATCCTCCTACGTGTAATCCCGTTCATATGTGTTTAAGACAGTTGAGAAACAACAAAGAAAAATTAGTAATTAACCAATAAGTGCTTGGTCAGTTTGGTAATGAGGGCTCAAACAGAACTAATAAGATTTGAATTATGTCAGAATTAAATTTTTGGTTTACCGAAGTAAATTCATGTACACTCTACGTATATCTAGTTCTTTCGTCGCACTGGTCAAAACTCTAGAAGTAACCGCCCCACACTGTATTTTAGATTTCTGAATCAAGAAGATAACATTTTTATAATTATTAACGTAAAAGGCGTTTGTGGTCGATAACTCCAAAAATCCTAAAGGCTTAAATAAGTGTGTGACGTTACACTTGTTACCGGCTGCTTTACTTTCCTAAAAGTTATGAAAAACATCCCCAGAAATTTTCTCCAGAAATCTGTTTCCAAAAATGCTTCTGGCGATCATTATTGATTTAATCGGTGTTCTGCCGACCACCTTTTATATTGAGCATGGCTATTGATGTTGCATGTTGATGTCTGGCTAGCAACATTGCATTTCAGATAAGTTTACACCAGGCGGCCATAAGCGTTAAGGTGAAGAAAATATGACGAAGTTTAAAGTTTACCGGTCTAATTTCGCGCGGGGGTGTGAAGGGCCCGCAATTAGCTGGCGGGGTGGTCGGGGCGGGTTTGCCGCGTTAATTACACTCGGGGGGTGAGTGCAATGAGGGGTGACTGATCCCTGCCACGTTACTTCAAAACGCCAACTCAATCGGCTGTCGTTTTTATGTATTTAGCCGACACAGCCCTAATGCAACTAGCGGCTCCTGGAAACTGTTACAATTGTATCTGCCACAAGGGTTTAACAAGTACTGGAATGCGGAGTTTTCGTTTATTTCGAAGAAGGAATACATTCATATATAAAAGTATTGTTATGAGTTAGAGAGAGTTAATTATGACTTAAGAAGTAACATGATAAGTCTGTCAGGATAGAGAGAGATATTTGGCATTTCGTGCTCTCTGGGTACCTCGTAAGAAACCTAAGAGGATTTATAATAACACTGACATAATTTCTAGATAGGGTACAAATTGGATGAATTAAAATTTTTCTAATAACATGCTTCTAAGAAGAGTCTGGTAAAAAATTTCTAAGACGTTTTATTATAGGAGACAAATTTGTATGTTTCGGGCACAGACCTAATGTTTAGATACTTTTCATTAAATCGCGACACACACACAGTAGAGCATACATAACACACTCCCCCTCCACACACACTTCTATCGAGAAATTTTAATGAGTCGTCAAACGGACGCCGACTGCGCCGCCGCCGGTTGGGTTATTATTAATCTCAATCAATAGCGAATCTTCTCTGTATTTTTAACCAGACGACGCGTCAGCCCAGTCATTCCTAACTGCTGGTTTCGTCATCATAAACCTATTTAAACAACGATTGAGACGACTTTGTCTCGGAACAAAGGTTAATGTATTAGTCTATCATACTCGCGTAGAATTGACAAACTTGAAATTATTACGTCTTATATAATATTATGAACATTTCCTTTACGTGCAGGTTTCCTTAAATATGTTCCGTACTCGTTATAGCGAGTGGTATATAATTTTAAAAATGCATCTATCCATTGCGTTGTCAGCCATGCAAATTTAAGTCTCGGATTGCCAAATTGACAGACTAAAATTTAAATCAATTTACTATCACTGCTGATATAACTCAGCGTTATTCCTGTAAATAGGCTTAAACAGTTCTTATACTAGCATGTTTGTAGCGTAGGTAGGTACTATCTACAAGCAGATGTACATAGGTACATTTATAACTTATAAAAAAAAAGTGTATCGTTGCAAACTTAACTAGCTGAACTCGTTATTTTGTCTTAGATTCTATTTCATAGCAACGTAACATCATGGTAGTAATCCCCGAAGGGGTAGGCAGAGGAGTATAGTATACCCCCACGTTTCACTAGTTACGTTTACGTCCCACTACGGAATGAGAGGCAAGTGATTCTCGGGTTATCCCTGGCTCTCTGACAAAAGTAACATGGGGTCTCGTGTTGAAAAATTTCAACAAAATTATTTTTTGAGTTTATCTCACGTTACTGGAGCGACAGCTCCTGGCGGCGCCCATCGATCTCGCTCCGCGCGGTCGATGCCGCGCTCTTCACAAACAGTTTTATACGGGAACTTTACGCGAAATCCGATATCGCTTTCGCGTCGCTTTACGATGCTGAGTTAAATGCGTTTTATGGCGTACGCGTAACGGCGGGAGATACTCCGTAAGCAACGATCAATGGTTCGTGTGGCTTTCTATCACGAGTATTGCCATGGCTGTCGTTACTTTAAAATGTTTGCTTATAAAAATGAAACTTATCTGATTTTACACGCACGTATATATTTCACATTATGTAAATTATCCTCCAACCACTGCCCCTTGACTGCGTCGTGTGTTTAGTGGCTGCGAGCGCGATTTCTGAGCAAATTCTTCTGGATTTCAGAAAGTATTATTTGTTTGTTCTAAGTTGAGATTGTCAGCTGTAGAACGGAGTCTTCACTTGTGCCTGCTGTGTCGCAATAGGCTCAGTCCATATTATACGTGTGTCATGGGACGAAAAGTGGAATTATTACATTCCTGTGCCCACTTCTTCTAATAAATACAGGCGTGATGTAACGATAATAACTGATCTATCTCTGGACTTGGACATTCATATGTCAAATGCATAGGAGTTATTTGCTATCCAGTAAACAATCAACAAATACAATACCAATGAAGTCTTTACTGTTTAAACTGTGACGGAGACACAAAACGAGAAATGAAACTTGTAATAAAGCTGGACAAACTTTTTATTCAGTACAAAAAAATATCATTGTTATGGAGTTATTATAACGCAATCAGTGCATTCCGAGTAACAGGTCGGTGTGGCTGGCAGACGGCTAAACCGTTGATTATTTTCAATTAGAGCCTCAAAATAGGGGCGCGGATTCGCGTAATATTTTATAATAACGACATTACGGGCATCGCGTGCGCTAACGGGTAATCAGCGCAGCACAAAGAGGAATTGTACGCGACGGTACAACTATGTAATAAAGTATTTTCATACCCTTCGAATACAATACCGTTTTCAAATTCTCGCACTAATTCGTTTCGAAACTGTTCGATTTTCAAATATCTAGAGGTACTTAGCAATAATGCCGCTTACAAAGAAAAGTTA
>DWMO01000256.1:0-10401 GCA_018245175.1 Elbella theseus
ACGAATTTTTTTCGACTCTAAAATGTGGCACGTACTTGACTGTGCTGATTTGATTTCTTTTTTTTTTGTAGAGAGAATTTTATTGTAGAGATTGTTGAAAGCATACTTAACGGCAAGTTATACAGTGAAACTGTTTTTTGTGGGATACAATAATCTGCGACAATGCTCGCGGGAGCGCGTCACCGAGCGCCCGAATTACGGACCGCGAACCACACTGCTCACTGAGAGAACGATGCATCGGCACCATACGCAAACTATTTCATACCCTACTTCTTTCGTAATAAAGTCCAATTAGCTTTGTGTGTTAGTTTACCTGTAATGTTTGCTGGTAACAAAGCGTCATGTTCAGGCAGGTGGATGCGGCGAGTCGACGTGGAGGCGCCGAGGAGCGCGGAATTCTGTTTTCAAGTGCTGTTATTATGCTGCCTGGATCATCTCAACATTGCTTTGCAGTTGTACGGACGGTGTACATTGCTGACTGGGAATTGCTACTATACTACGACGTGGTTAGCAATTGGCAATGTAATGCGTATATAGCGTTGTTTTAGACGACTGTGGCGATATCAAGTGGCTATTTTTGCAAGTTCCGTTTCAGACACCGTTTAAAATGTTGCAACGGTAGCTCTATTTGTTATATGGGTGACTGTTTTTAAACTTAAGAATATTCTCTGCACTATTGTACCGGGATGGAACCATGTATGTACATCGTATTAATAAGAAGTGAAATTAGCTTCACTTCTCCTTCAGTTATAGTACGCATAGCATTAAGAATAGATTGTCGGTTATTTTTGCTACGATTAATCTATACAAATAAACAAAACAGGAGTGTCTGCATATATATGTATACATGGTATATTATATCAAAATAACATTTTTTACTATTTTTCTCAGTTTGTTTGTTCCGGTTAATCTCTGGAACGGCTGGACCGTTTTTGACGGGACTTTCACTCTATTAGTGATGATGTAATGAGGAGTAACTTAGGCTACTTTATTAGAAAAACTTTTGACTCCCATTCGACCGAAGTCGCGGGCACAGCTAGTTGTGAATAAGACTATTAAATAAATTTAACTGGTTAGAGTATAATATGTAGCAGTAACATGGGACTATGTATTAACATTAGGCCAGTTAGTATCATTGGTATGTTAGTAGTTAATATTAGTTAGTGTCCATACCTTGCGCAATTGGTCGCGAACGGCAAGCGAGGGCTTCTTTCGAAGCCTGAGATTATGGCCTCTAATATGCTCGTGGATCGAACACATCGTGCTTTAGAACCAAACTCTTTCAACGACCGAATCTTTTTAACCATATTGTTTCGCAGTACAAACGTATGTAGAAAAATTAAATATAAGTTACATAATATTGAACGTGTATATCGGAAGGATATAGACTTTAAATCTACTTAGAAATTTAGATTTTATGTTTTAGTATTATTTTACTCATTACCTTACATCTTGACGCGAATATGACGTACTTATAGTTAAAAAATCTTTACGTAAGGATGCGAGCAGTTTACTATACTTAGAAATCCTGTATATTAGATTCACATTATATTATTGTATCGAAACCAACTTCCTCAGTAACAAGAACCAGGCCGCTACATTTAGCACGGCAGAAGAGGTGAAGTAAGTGTATCTGTATCGTAGCCGGCGCAGATGTTTGGACTTTTTGTCTGTGTGATAAACAGGCGTGACGATATACGAGTATGTATATTGTATAATGTTAATAGAAAAAATAAGGGAATGTAGAAAACAGCGCAATTGACGCAGGCAGGTACATGATTTGGTCAGAGTTAAAAGAGCGGGTAAGTGGTTCACGATATATTTATGAGTACGTTACATGTAGTGTGCGCGCTTTCCCAACAGACTTCACGTAATTTCCTCATTAAGTATGATTCCCTCCCGCAACGCAACGCGTACTGATACATCACACAGGTAATTACGGTTACTGATTAAACGATGTTTGTGTCGACTGTCGGCAGCGATACGCTAGCAGTTGTGATTGGCGATGTGCGTAGTGATTATTCAGTTAATAGTATAAGATAAAATGCGCGGTGAACGTTGGGTGAGAGTTGATGAGCTGAGAGCAGACAGTTTTAAATTTATTCAGATATGAAGAACTACGGCACGAGAGTGTTTAAGAAGAGCGTAAAATAAGCTTACCTGAAAGTCGGCAATGCGTGGGAGACTCCTCTTTTATGGTGATAATTTACCATCAAGTGAATGACGCTTGCCGAAGATTGCTAGTTTCAACATTTTCAACACTTGTTGGCTTGCAGCTTATATTCCGCTCTCCTGTGCTCCTGTCCTCTCCGTATCTCTGTGCACAAAGAAAAGTAAACCAAAGTTCTTAACTTTGTGTAATAGGTACTGATAGGTAAACAATTTTGTGTTCAAAAATTAAGCTTTCTTTTTCCCTACCGCTATTATTTGCACGCTCTGTCATTTAAGGAATAAAAAGATAACGAACTCGCCGGGGACAGGCCCCGGACAGCATAGTTTATGAATTATGAGCGAATCAAGAAAATTGTATGTTTAAATTAAAATTACGTCGGCGCGCCCGCGACCGCCGCGACTCCATTTCTCGAGCGTAAATAATTTATCTTTCCACTTGCGCGCGCGTTTTTAAGAAAACTCTCACAACGAATTTTAAAATACTTTCTGCGGACAGGTTTTTTTGCGCTAGAGCCCGCTGCGGCCAACGAAGAGCTCGCCAAGAACATGACATTGTTTTTAAACAGAGCTCCGTTTAAGGTCATAGGTTGTTGACAGCGATCATGTACCTACCGGTAAAACATTCCGCCTGCATTAACTTAAATATTTTTTTCCTATGGATACAGCAATCTTAATCCAAATTATTAGTTATTAGTAAGAGCCAGAGTAGTACTTTTAATAAGTGGTATCATATTAAGCAATAAGAAATGGTGCATGTTGTCAGAAGAGGCGAGGCGGCGATCCCTCAGCGCGCAGTATCGCCCGCGCATCTCACTCGCGCCGGGCCCACCAGCGCGGCGGCCACATCCGTCTTGCGCTTATCTGTGCTGTCCGCCCCGGCAATGGCGCTCTCGATGATACTTTTAAATTTTGCTCTCCTAAATGGCAAGTCTTCACTTGTATCGCGCCAAGGCTGATACTTGGCATTTTATCGCGAAGTAGGTACATATATTAGACAAGGAGTTATGAGCACTTATTTCAGGCAAGGTCTGCTAGCCACATCGTGCTGTATGAAATTCATTGTTATATTATGATATAAATAAGCAGCGATAGCCTAGTAATAAGCAGTGAGAGGCTAGTTAGTGGTTAGAAATTCAGCTTCTCACTCCGGGGGTCCAAATCCTGACGCGTATCTCTTTGTAATGCGTTTACTAATGTGCGTTTGTAGATTAAATATCACCATTATAATAATGGAAAAACGTGAGAAAACTTGTACATCTCAGAGTTAAAAAAATGATCTCTAAGTCTTTATAAAGTCTGCCAATCCGCACTTGGTGAGCGTGGCAGACAGTTAGACAATGGCCCATCCCGAGTGCAGACTCATGTCCAGCAGTGTAGCGATAAAAAGGGTAAAAAAATATTTAAAATGTAAGATCTAATGGAGGTGCTCCTGAATCTACTGGTTAAGGAAGTTGACTGTTAAGCTGGAGGTTATAGGTTCTATTTTCACCTAGCATGAATACAGCTGTATATCTGCAGCTACCTGGTTACAGCAGCACTCGCCTTGCGTTGTTCGTTACTCTCTTACTAACTAGCCCATACCCGCGACTTCGTCTGCGGTACTCATTTTATTAATATAACGATGTAATTTATATGTCGCAACAATGTCCTTTGTCAATGTCCTTTACAAATTGTCTTTGTTAGCAATGTTATTAAAAAGGAAATGCACGTGTTAATTGACGGACGCTAATCAGCTGATAAATTTGTCGGTATTAATTGTTGTCCTTAATGAAGTCCTCAGCTAAATCTTAGTCTCATAACAATTTTATAAGTATTTAAGGAGCAGCATGTATTTTTAAAACTGATGCAGTAAGTTTAGGCTTTGATCAGTAGACGGGAGACTGGAGTTACTTAAATATTTGGTACGTTTCGAAGGGCACGCTAAGACCTCATCGCAGGCCTCCAGAGAGGTTTAAAGATATTCGACAGAGGTCGGTTGACTAAGCAAATTTGCATGAAGCTAATCTACTGTAAATTGGATCAGCGGTAGGGATCTATGCTATGGACCTCCACCATTAAAGATGATGCACTCAGAGTGGCCTGATGTAATGTATCACTCGACCACGGTTAATAGGTTTAAAAATTAAAAAATATATATTGTCTCCTTTGTAATTGCTCATAACGCCAACCAACAACTCGTGATAAGGACGATGGAGGGATGAACATAATTTTGTTTGAGCATCAGCAAATTGAGATTAGACGGTAATGTGGATCAACCCGGGGGAGGTATTACAAGTACCTGAACAGTTTGCGGGAGCGCGTGCAGGTGGCCCTCAGATCGACGTCACGAGATTTAATTAAGCAAATGAACCGCTGTAATTGATAAGCGCCCCTGAACCAATTGAAACTAATTAGTCCGCCCAACGGCAGGAAATTACTTGTCATGAAAAATATACCGAAATAAGACCACCTTTAGACGACTGGCAAATAGACAGATGTATTCGTATGTATATATAGAATGAGCTAAAGCAAAGGAAAAAATACATTTTGTTGCACTTGTCGACTCTGGGACTGGTCTGGACACAACGGTAACAAGGAAATTTATATCTGTCACGAAATTTTCTGTGCTTTTAATTTTATCGTTACTTTTAGAGCATTGATACAAATTTCTTAAAACTTTTATAGTGTACGCATTTGAAGTCAAGGGTATAGCTGGTTGATGAAAAAAAATTGTGGTCTAACACACAGACATACACACGTGTACAAAATAAAGTTAATGATTCATTAACTCGCACTACTCGCCGTAGCTTGCGGTTTCATCCGCATCCACTGGACTTGTGGCGGTCCTCCACAGTTCAGTTTTCACGATCCTTTTTGCCGCGCACCCGCGAAATGTGGAATGAGGTTCTATCCGAGCTTTTTGCGGAGCATTATGACTTATTATTGGGGTTCTTCAAGACAAGCGCAAAAAGAGCTCTCCTTCAAAGCCGGCAAAGCTTTGGTGAGTCCCTAGGTGTTGCAAGTGTCCATAGGTGACGGTGACCACTTACCACCAGGTGGCCCGTTTGCCTATTAGTAAGGGTAAATATATTTTAAAAAAATCAGTCTGTCAATCAGTCAATCGTTCAAGCATTCAGTCGGTTTATTGTGTCGTAGTAAGATGTTAGATGTTATTCGAATGATGTTGTTTAAGAAGTTAAAATATTTTTTGTATGTTATGGGTGTCGCACAATATATTTAAACACAATTTTACTAATACTGAATTTATTGAAAACCCTATAATTTAGAGAGTATAATAAATTTTGCATAAAAGTGAAGCATTATCTGCCCCAGAGCTTCAACGAACTGTAAGTTATGCCTTCAATCGTGAAAACGGGTGAAATATACAGAATAACTTTTGCGTTTATATTATTAGTAGATATGAATGCTTTGTATAAAAATCAGTATCTACCGTTGCTACTGGTTCCCACAATATAAAGTAACCGATACTTAGATTACGAAACCCAATATTTCGGTTTCACACAATATTATGTAACTGTTATTAATATATGGTTACTACAGAATATTTAAGAAGTCGACGAGATTATTATTTAATATTTCATAGTTGACAAGACCTCGTCATCGTAAGGCTGTCTCAGTCTACTCATGGTTACAGGCTTTCACTCAGGTATTTGCCCAAGACACCCATGCTTGGCATGCGGCATTTTTTTATTAATCGTGCTGGAGCGCGACCTAAAAATAGAGCCCCTGGACGGGTTCGTGGCCCGGTTGGCTAGGCGTATGTATGACCGAGCCGACAATGGGCCGCATGCCCATCTCAGGGGCTTCGCGCCTCTGCACGCTCGTCCCCCTGACGGCCGCCCGCTTCCGCGGGAGCTAGAGGGGCTGGACGTAGCTTAGTGCATGGTCGGCGAGTGACGACCGCAGACAAAAACACCGTCTAACGACGGGGAGAAATCACCGGGGGGCAGTTGACCCCCTGAGACTGACCGGGTACGGAGGGGATCCTCGAGGCCCGTAACCTCGTACCCATGCGGCGAGTTACCCGCCGCGGCGTACGAACGACAGACAATCACATTATTATACATTGGTCGGCGAGAGACGACCGTACACCATACACCGTCCAACGACGGAGAGAGACCACCGGGGGGCAGTGGACCCCTCGAGACTGCCCGGGTAAGGGAGGAACCCTCGAGGCCCGTAAACTCATACGTTTCACCTGCAGTTTCATACTCGTAATTGTAATCATCGTTTCAATCCACTGAAGTCGACACTGTTCGACACATGCGTATTATATTATACGTTTAGTCTTGTACACGCCCGCGAAAACATTTATGAGTTGCGTATTAAACTCAAAATATTTTAAATATTCTATCTTGTCGGAACACAACCTTTAAGGACTTGTCCTTTGATTTGAATATGGGTCAAATGTATGTTAACTATATGGAAATGTGGACGTGTATCAAACCCTTCAAATGATGCTTGGCTTATATAATACTAGTATACCCACTTGAGCGTCGTTTATTGTGGGTAGTGTCACAGGATTCATTTTCAACGAATGACAACACCGTTCCCTAGTAGGTAACACAATCGTCTAGATGGCAGCACCATCGACTTTCACAAGCAACAAATATTTTATACCTAAAAGAATTTCATAGGTTGCCCTCCTACCAGATGGTCTGAAGACCTGAAGTAGACAGCGGAATGCTGCTGGATTCGGAAGGCCCAGGACCGGATGGAGTGGCGCCGATTAGAGGGAACGTATGTCCAGTAGTGGAGATCGAGAGGCTGACGATGATGATGATGAAAAGAATTTCATTTACAGTGTTGGTGAAATAATAACTAGACCGCGTCCACCTTCCGTGCTACCCATCATCCCCTCGCCGGAGTGGGAGTACGTTATATGTGTGCCCGCTCAACTTACTTTCGTTAATTTCACTGTGGGGCAGCTGCATACGGTACAGTATCACATTATATTACTTTACTATTTAAGAGTTCTCTACTTAAGGACACACACTCCCCCAGAGCACAGGGAGCGATTGTGCTCATTGGGGGAGGCCTATGTCCAGCAGTGGACTGAGATGGGCTGATGATGATGATGATGACTCCCCAAGATGTGATTTGTAGTACAGGAGTGAGGGCAGAATATCGATTGGATATAGACTCAGAAATTTCATAAAAACGGTCGCTTTAATAACGTGTCGTTATTTTTCTTTTGCGAAAACTGTTTACGGTAAATACTTACATTTAAGTTATATAATTTCATGCAAATTTTCGTATGGATCTACCATAACCAAATTATCATATTCACATTATCGTATTATTACTAATATCATTTTACTCATAATGTATGTACTCGCGCTCGTACATATATATTATGTCACCTACAACTAAATCGTTCTTATCTTCTTTATCATTTATATTCCTGTCTCTCCGTGATGTCAAAATGGTATAAATTCTTTATAGAAACGATTACCTGTTTAAATAAGAGTCAATTGTATCTTTTTCTCCCAGTGATTTTTCTCGAATCGTAAGGCATCCCTGACCCGCTACCGATACACAGCGCGAAGCTTCAAAGGAACTAAGTATAAATCTACGTAATGCAAACGGTTCCCTTAAACAGGGTAATAAGAATTCTACAGCTCCGCCTAATAGTCCAATCGACGTAAACGATTGGTTATATACTTCGGTATTAAATTTTATCGGAAGTAGTAATATTCCGTATTCCGTAGCCAGGCAGCGCGCGGCGGAGCATCCGCGCAATTAATGTAAACTAATCGGCTCTCATAACTACTTGTACTTAAATTTGTTATAAAAGTGCAAAAATATTATAAGCCTTAATTTAGAAAACTTAAGATAATTTATATGTTCGATATTCCAATATTTTAGCAATAATGTCGCCCGCCGCGGTGTCTAGAGCCTTAATTCACCTCACGCGATCCGTGAGCAATAAAAATTAAAAATGTAATTTATGGCGTCCGTTATATTAACAGACGGTAAATGATAATATTACAAATTTAGGCAGGTTTATTTGGTCTAATGTTTTTATTTTACATAATGTGTTTACATTTATATTTATGGGTATTGCTGCCTTTTACCGAGAAATGTATAATTATTGGTTTAAGAACAAAGGATGAATAGAGGAATTCACGCCGTACAAATTGCTTTTTCGATTCTGTTGTCTATTACTCATATGCAGGTACACAATATGTGCTTTTTGTCGACAATACTTACGTATGACAGTTATTTTTACACAATAACAATATGTCAGTTATTTGTAGACAATACTTACTTACACAACAATATGCAGTCTGCGATCGGCTGTCTTTTGTTCTAAACGATACAAAATCTACAAGGATTCATTATTAATTTCATGTTCTTTTTTAGCAAACACTTCGACTAGTCAACATTACGAAATTCGAGGTTCGATTGTCGATCCGGCCATCAGCGCGGCGCGAGCTGGACGTGGAACTGTGCTCGCGCCTAACATTGAGTGCTGGAGCCTCCATGTTGGTGCGTGTGCACTACCGACCGGTAGACGTGAGGGAGTTGAGGGATGAGGTGCTCATCAGGGTGTCTGCGGGGAAATCGCTCACGGTGCCCATCTGTTGCTTCATGGAGCCGCCCGTGCTGAACAGTAAGTTCGTTCTTTGTGGTTAACATAACTATTACGTAAATCAACTTCTAATTTTTTTTTTTGATATAGAGACTGCAAATAAATATTTAGTCCACATCTTGAAGTGCTAGTTTTCAAGGACTTTTTTTAATTTTGATATTATTCTACAGTACTAGTTGGGAGCGTATCCTCTCCCGGATCAACAGCGGTTGCAGATTATTTCGATATTTCCGATATAATTGATCTCGGAGCTAAACTGCTGGGCGACGTCCACCGAACTCCTTTACTCCTTCACTGTGCTGGCAATCGAGCTGCTTTTTTCTTACTATCCGAAGATGAATGGATTAACTTTGCTGTCGATGTAAGTGGCCTACGTGATCGCATTGTTACTGTCGCTCGATACCCTTGTACCCT
Source organism: Elbella theseus (assembly GCA_018245175.1). Taxonomy (NCBI): domain Eukaryota; kingdom Metazoa; phylum Arthropoda; class Insecta; order Lepidoptera; family Hesperiidae; genus Elbella; species Elbella theseus. The sequence goes on from DWMO01000256.1 coordinate 9,182, forward strand.
TGTTTCTACACCTGATTCTTTGTTAATTACCTCGTTCGTGGACGTCTGCTACTAATAGTGTGATTCTATATGTAACTTAAATTGTTACGTCTACAACATTTCAAAAAACATTAGTAGCAAATTAGTTATAGACAAGTGTCCAAATTTATAGAGTACTATTATTTAAAGGTATACCATTATTTATTGTTTGTACGAGTTATATCATTATAACTCGTACATTATATATTGTTTGTCATGCAAAGGTAATAGATAAAAAACAATTATCTTAAATTTTTCTCTTAATTTCTAACAGATGCCAATGAAAGCAAAAACTGCTCTAAGCGGTAGAGGTATGTATGGTACAAGTTCCGACTGTTTCTGGATGTCTCCTGTGCATTGGATCGGTGGAGGTACCGCCTCTGGTCTGGCACTGTGCCGTCCTACATGCCCCGGACTTCATACTGCTATGTTTAAGATCCTATCGTCGACGGCCATCGTCCGATCGTTGCATCTGACAGCGGATACGTTGTTATACAGTCCGGATCACGTTACTTTACAGGTATTGCTACTGTGCACAATTAATCTCTTTCTAAATGATGAGTTTTACTTCGTCGCCTGTCACAAATGTCTATTGACTAGTCTGTTGGTCCAATTGTATTTGATTCTGATTGTTGGGTCTGGTAATGTAGGTAGTATTCCATTCGGCACAAATATTTATGTGACGCCCACCAGTATTTGTTGTAGGTTTCAACCTCGTAGGATACATTACTCATTTAAGGTTGTATTCTTTTTTTGTAATTTCACAATTGATTTAATACTGACGGAGTGTAAGTACAACTGGTGAAGGGGGAGCATACTCAACTCTTCTATCCTCACCTTCGGAGGTTAAAAGCATGGTGTTACGTTGTACGTTTATAATCATGTACGAAACTACTACAATATATTTTACGAAAATATTGTATGTTCAAGTAATTATTACTTGAACATACAATATTTACTTAATAAATTATGCTTGATAATATAATTATTGATTCGTATACATATTTTGTTTTGTCATAGCTGACGTTTTCTTCTTAAAAAATATTATCCAAATACTTAAAGGCAAGAGTTGTTTTGTCTTTGGGTAAATTTACAAATACGACTATAATGACATATTAAGAAATGAAGAAATTTCAGTTTTTCAAATGAATGCACTAAAGAAATATCATAATATGTAGGCAAACGAAAAAGATTACGACATC
>DWMO01000257.1:0-10378 GCA_018245175.1 Elbella theseus
GTCGTGTTGGTTGCAAGTGCGACTGCCGATCGGGAGGTCCCGGGTTCGATTCCCGGGTCGAACACTACAAAATTTTCCAACTTAGATTTTCTAGTAGTGGTTCGGAGTCTGGATATGTGACCGATGCATGGCAATAGACTCACCACCTATTCTATAATAGGACGTAAACGTAACCGCTGAAACGTGGGAGTGTTCTGCATTCCTCTGCCAACCTCTTCGGGGATTACAGGCGTGAAGTTACGTAATAACTATTATTATTATTAATAAAACGTGTACAATGAGAGTAGGAGAAGCACGTTAGGTCTGTGAGATTAGAGGTATTCGGCATTGGGTGCTCTCTGCCTAGCCATAAGTGATCTGGTTTGACTTATATCAGTGTAATTGCTTTGTAGACATGTTAACCTGAATTTCCTTTTATGTTTTTTATTCAACCGCGTCTCAGCGGATCAAAAGCTCTATTAATACTAACTTCATCATCATCATCAGCATCACCATCATCATAATTATCATTATCATCATCATCATCATCATCATCATCATCATCATCATCATCATCCTCATCATCATCATCCTCATCATCAGCATCAGCATCAGCATCAGCATCAGCATCAGCATCAGCATCAGCATCAGCATCAGCATCATCATCATCATCATCATCATCATCATCATCATCATCATCATCATCATCATCATCATCATCAACCTATTCCCGTCCACTGCTGAACATAGGCGTCTCCAATGGCACGCCACTGAGCTCGATCTTCAGCTCTTCGCATCCATTGCCAGCCTGGGGGCGTCCTACACTACGTTTACCAAGTCCCGGTTTCCACTCCAAAACATGTCTGCTCCATTATACATTTTATTATTAATCCATTATATAACAAGCTTGCACTAAGATATGTTTGAAAAAATTACAAAAAATGACAATTACACGAGCCTAAATTGCTAAACTGCAGAAAAATTCAAAATGATAAGTTAGAATAAATTCTGGCTAGATATGATTTATACGTACGTGACGACATTACGCAAGATGGCGGGCACTTGGTTGGTCATCGAGTTTGTTGGATATGCCGTCATCATGATTCGCCAGTATGGCGCAATCTGGAATAGGTATTTCTGTGATTTATTACTTCGCTAGTATTGGGTTGGTGGCTCCTGGGTCGACTGGTAGAAAATGCCACTTGGCATTAAAACCACTGTTTGTTACCAACAATAAAGGACAAATAAATAATTTGAGTCTTATAAAAGTAACTGCAAGAAAAATTAACAAAAATGTATAAATTCGACCAGACCTTTTTGTTATCGTTTCACGCTTAATACATACTAATTAAGATTATATATAATATGCTAATAGTAATACGATTATTTTATTACAAAAAATATGGGTATATAAAGATTATATACAATTGAAATGAAATACTACATAAAATATCACTCAGATTGATGTTATTTCGTATGATACATTGCTATAATAACGGTACATTTATTAAGTTTATTAACAATAAACGTAAACCGGAACAAAACAACCGTCGATGTGAATCGCTTCCGGTATCCAAGAAACGGGCGGAAGCTGTGTGTTCGGACAATAGCAGCAAATTGTACAGGTGGGAATTAATCAGTGTTTCCTAACAATTCCCGCTGTAAGCCCGGGAGCATATTAATGTAAGGCTTGCCTTACCAGTACATTTGATATTACATATGGGATTTGGTTAAAATACTCCATTGTGAGATTCATAACTATCATGTGTTACAAGCAAAAAGGGTGCATATTATTGTGGTATAATTTTGTTGAAGAGCATATTCTAACAGTATTAGTATTAAAATAACCCCTTATATTGCTTCTAAACAAATGAAAAAATACACAAAAGGAAACAATAGGGTAAAAAACAGTATATATAGCTATAAAAAGTATATATAGCAATAAAAAGTTAAATTAATTGAAAAAAAAGCGGTTCAGTTTTTGTTGATACAAAATCTAACTCATGCGCAGCACTAATTTAAATTTAGTTTAGTTTAAATTTAGTTTTATGATTCCCAATTATTATTGACCTACTCAGATTACTTACATATATTATTAATATTCCACGAATATTTAACTAGATATCTTTACAATGTGGGAGAGCGTCCTTTTTAACATCCGGCTGTTTCTGTTCAACTATCTCACTACTACTTTCTCACGTACACAAAGTACGATACACTCTCCGCAATTTGTGTGAAAATTCAATTAATAGGGACGCATTATTTCAAATTACATTTACCTAAAAGAAATGTACAAAACCTATCAACGGTTTGAATCGCATTCAACCGACGCACAAAGGGTGGAAATGAAGAAGAAAGACGCTACGCATGTAGGAATATTTACTGCGTATTGTACATTATTGTATTGTACAAATACTGCGCACGAAGTATTAACGCGCTAACTTGGGACATTTCGTAGGCGCGAGCGTTTGCAGCGCAGTCGTTTAATTTTCACTCACTTTATATGTAAACGTGCTAGTTGTAGCGGATTGTCAGCGCTAAAAATATATTACCCATTGCTGCGCTATGCTGAAAGGCGAAGCTGCCGAGTGAAGTTTTAAAATTTAGCGTTTTAATTAAACTATATGGTATAAAACACTAAAGAGTTTTGTTACTTTATTAATGTGATTTTATGTTAGGGGTGTAAGGGGTTCCAACCACCATCTCAGGAGCCCAAGCCAACATCCCCTGCACGTGGTGCACCCTGCAATAATAGACGAGGCTCTGGCGACCGGCTGATTGCGGTATAGCGCAGCCTAAATAGGCACGGCTAAATGCTCCGGCCGCCGATGGGCAGCTGCGTCGGCGGAGCGAAAAGCTGTGCCCTGCGATCTCCAACCCGCATGCCCAGCGTGGAGATTACGGGCATAAACCCCATTTTGGGGAGGTCTATGTCCAGCAGTGGACTGAGATAGGCTGATGATGACGATGATGATGATTATGTTAGTTTTAGTAATGATAGTAAATCTGTAAGACAAACAGAACGAAGGTGAACGTACAAATATTCTGGTACTATGTAGTTTTCATTGACTTTCAATCACAGGAAAAGGTTCCAAATACCTAACCATGAAGTGAAGTTAAGATTCTAAGTTTCCCATACAATCTGAAAGCGTGAATGTTATTATGTTTTTTAAACAAACATTTGATCGACACGTTCGCTCTCGTAACGAAATAAACTGAGTGCTCAGAGCGATGTTTCTTTATCAACCCATTAACTTCGCTTTATTTACAGCACACATTTCTCCACATTTCCCTCGCGAATTTTGGTGCTATATTTAAATTACTTCACTCAAATCTGGATTACGTTTAGCTCGTTCTAAGAGGCCCGGTTCCCCGGTTACTTAACGTGTTTCATTTCTTACGGGTGACGTTTTGCATAACTTGAAATTCTTATGTGTTATTCAGGTTTGATTTAATTTTTTTAAGTGAGTTATGCAGTGAAATCCTAATGGTTTTAAATTTAGCTTTGACCGATTCTACAATTAAGTAGCATGTCAGGTCTGTAGGAATAGACGTATTTGGCTTTAGTTGTTCTCTGTTAACAGAACAGAACCAGGCACGATTAGACAATAATAAATATACACAAATATAGATATACATATGTCTTTGTCAATATAAATACATGGTGTTTCCTGTAATTTATACCGTTTTTGCTAGCTGTATTCACATAACATCTTGCTGATGAATAAGTAAAATTTAGTTAAACGATAAACCCATTAGTGTAATAACGTAATTGGTCCCGGCAGCGGTACAGACGCCTAATTACATCATAATCACACATTTGACACCAAGCCGCGTTGCAAATGAACGTTGAGAAATTATACGTTCTGGTGAAGAACGAAGTGTTGACGAATAGTAAATGATTGGAATAAAATTAAAGTAATTATACATAACGAGTTACTTTCTTTTTATATTTATTTTACTTTGTACGTATAAGACAGTTTTAGCGTCATTTGAGTCATACATTTGAATCGTTCGGATACAATTCGAATTTGGAATCCCGTCCGATTCAACGGAACAAAAAATTATATTTCAATTTGACAAGCCTCAAGATGACGTCTACTCGTATATCGGAATGTTTTAGAATAAATTTTCTATTTTTGAAATTATTCGGAATATGGCCAGGAGAAGAAGTTACCAAACGTTATAAATATTTCTCCATTATTTATATTTTTATCACGCTTTTCAGCTACAATTTCTTACTAATCTTAAACTTGGTGTACACACCGAGAAAAATCGAATTAATTATACGCGAAGTGATTTTTTTTTTCACCGAAGTGGCCGTTATGGGCAAAGTTTTCATGATTCTTCGTATGAGAAAGAAACTGCTTGCCGTTTTCGATATATTAGATTGTGAACAATTCGAAGGCGAAGACGACGCGAGCAAACATATTGTATACGAGAATGTTACTAAGTACAAAAATTATTGGAAAATATACGCCATTTTGTCCAACTTCGCATATTCCTCGCAAGTGTTTCTGCCGATACTCGTAAATTTGTTATTCAAGACGAACATAGAATTGCCGATATGCAAATATTATTTCTTAAGCGAAAACGTTGTCGGAAAATATTTTATTTTCTTGTTCATATATCAGTCCTTCGGCATATACGGTCATATGACGTACAACGTGAATGTGGACACGTTGATTGCCGGGCTCATATTAATGGCAATTACTCAAGTACAGATGATAAATCATGAATTTAAGAATTTGAAAGCGGACGTCGGAGACTCGAAACAGCCTGATGTACAAATTGATAAGAAGCAGACTGCAAAACTAAATCGATATTTGAGACATTATGATATTGTATTAAAGTAAGTTTAATATTATTCACTGCGACCCGTATTGCACATTCAAATGAGGGTTATTTATTATAATTATAAATGGTTCCGTATTGCGCATTTATGGATTTTCCAATCATCGTCATCATCATCATCATCGACCTATTCCCGTCCACTGCTGGACATAGGTCTCTCCAATGGCATGCCACTGAGCTCGATCTTCAGCTCTTCGCATCCAACCACTGCCAGCCATTTTGCGTATATCGTCACTCCACCTAGCTGGAGGACGTCCTACACTACGTTTGCCAAGTCGCGGTCTCCACTACAGAACACGTCTACTTCAGTGGCTATCGGTTCTGAGAGAGATGTGACCAGCCCACTGCCCCTTCAACTTGCTAATCCTTTGGGCTATGTCGATAACTTTGGTACTCTGTCGGATCGCCTCATTTCTGATGCGATTCTTCAGAGAGACGCCGAGCATAGCCCTTTCCATAGCTCGCTGAGCGACCTTAAATTGGTGGACCAGTAAAAATAAACAGATAAACATACATATGTTAATATGACATCACGACTGCATTTCCCCAAAGGTATAGACAGGGAGGCGTAGTGACCTCAAGTTTCATCAGTTAGTTATACGTTCTATGAAATAGGTGAGCCTATTCACAGACAAAATTTCTAATAAATTATTTATTAAAATGAACCAACGTTTCTTCATGCAAACTAGTACTGTCATAAATATAAGCCATATATGTTAAAATGTATTCCAATAACACACATACCCATAGTAATGCTACAATAAGGTTCGTTAAGCCTAAAAGCCTTCTGTATTAACTCTAATTAAACCCCGCTTTAACTACTCACAACGGCGCGCCCCGAAACACAAATGCCCCACACAGACACCGTCCGGCGTGGAAAATAAAAATATCGATTTTGAAATTATTATCCATAAACGGATTTGTTATCTGTTTTGTAAATAGCAAAATTAAAATAATGAACAAATATTTATAATTATCGCTGTTATTACAACTCACGCCATGCTCCTTACAGGGTAAAAAGAGGGCAATGACTGTCACATATGTACATATGTATGTATATATCTATCATTACAGATGAACCAATTATCAACCGACTAAAATAAAAAAAATATTATGGTACTCGTAACAATATTTTATGTTTCATGTAAAATGGTTAATATTATGATTGATATAAAAAACTTAATACTTTATTTTTATTTCTTCAATTAATGCTATTATAACTTTATCTCGTTTCAATACTAAATGTAACCCTCTCCTAATGAGGAGCACCGTGGCCTGCCCAAAAGTCGCATTCGGCTTCCACCTTCAGGCTTTCACAGTAAAACGATGAAAGGACAAAAAAAGTAAATTATATATATATCGATTAAAAAAACCTTACTGAGTGTTCGAAACTGACATGGGTATATTAAGAAAGTAATGAAGCACGGCAGACCTATAATGATTGAGATATTTGGCACTCGGTTCTCTCTGCCTGCCTCCTCATTAAAACGCAGTGGTGACTCGACAATAATTAATTTTATTTTTCATTTCTTTCATTGAACACAAATTACAGATGGTGCTAGTAGTATCATATAACACTATCACATTTTTTTAACTAAATTATTACATTATAACATCCCAAAGGACCTGGCGTGATAATATAACAATAATAGTAAAAGATTGAAGGAGAAAATGTATCTAACTGTAATACCGCAATGCAGATAAATATATACGTACGAGTGAAATATAAAAAGGAAGTAGGAAGTTCCAGTTTCATTATCTGCATTGCGTTAATTATGCATCCTTACGAGTCTGCACTCTGTAACAACGTCTTTAAAATATAATTTAAGTGAGTTTGTAAGTATTGAGATATTTGCGATTTGTTAAGGTATTTATATTTTGTACTCTGTGAGCTCTGCCTAGCTGTAAATGACCTTCTTTGTCAGGGGCTAACTTTCCAAATATCCATCGCTACCCTGGGACAATCAGCATTTCAGCCCACACATGAATATCACCAAAACTCACGGTGCTGTCTTAATATCAATTCTTATCATTCCTTTACAACTTTTTTATTTACTGTACAAATATTAAATATATAATGACAACTATATATCAAATTTTATACCATTATCCCGCCCGTCAAATTAAAGCTACTCTATGCCACATTTAATATCGGCTTCGGAACTCATTGTTGTAATCCACAAAAACATTTCAATAAGCGTATTAAAATTCCGGTAGATCTGACCTTTAACCGATAAACTGATTTGAATTTTACCAATTGGACGCTTGGCGAAAATTCAATTTGGGAAACAGAAGCCAAACTCAGAGAAACATATTTTCATATTTCTTCAACTCACCGTCTGTCATTGAGTTAACAAAAACTTTCATAAAAGTTTGACTTACAGTCTACTTATACAGGGATTCAACATTTCATTGACCTGTTGGTTGAACGATGGTTCATAAGTTCGCTTCTCATCCACGATAAACAAATTTCTCATGTCTGGATGTAACATTATCTACTCGTATATAAGTTCCCACGAAGTCTGAATTTGTGTCCGATATACAGCAATACATTCAAGTTGTGGTGTTGTATTAATAAAACTGCTGCTTGGTAACAAAGTCACTGCTACAATTACACTACAATAAATAGGCTCAGAGCGAACTATTCTACATTTAACAGGCCATCAACGTTGACACGTCAGTACTAAAGAACTAGTCGGTATACACCGTTCCATAAATAGTGTACGGCGTGCCATTGTTCGTGTAACAGCACGTCAGTCAGCTCGTATTGTGCGCTGGTAACACAGCTTGAACGTGCTTTGACGAATGGCATACCACAATGTACATTGTATACTGACCAACATCGGTTGGTATTGACCAAAGAGGCTTTTAAGTACACAATGGATTTGATCACAGTAATTGTTGATTCATCACACATGTGTTACCTTGGTTTTAGGTATTACATCATCGTCGAAGTTATATGCATACGTGTCGTGTAGGTACACATGCGGTTGATTTTGTAAGTGACTAGCAGTTCCCGCTCGCTTCGCTGACCATATTTGGAATCTTTTAATTTTTTTTAAATAAACATTATTCTATGTGTTATTCTAGTTCGTAGTCGACCTATGTACATATCAAATTTTATTTGTAAAAATGACAAACATATTTACAAATTTTATTCTTTTTATTACAAATTTTATTTATTTATAGTAGTTATAAGTGACTTCAGCGTTCATTGGATGCAGGAGGTGGGTATGAGTCATTGGGTTCATTTATGTATCTGTTATTACATACAATTGATATTAAGTGGTTAAATGGCAACTGCAAAAAGATCATAATAAGTTACGAGAATTCGTTTTTTTCTAATCTTTGTCGTAATCCTGTAACCCACTGTTTGAAATGTCCTATTCCCGTTGCCCTTGTTAATTCTATTTAATGCGATATTTGTAATGTTGTGGGAGGAATTTACATACAGCACTTATCTGACTGCGTTCGCCGCGTCGACGCCATCTTTGACATTTCATTTTCTTATTTTTTGACGAAAAAATATAATCGCATAGCGTTGAATAAAATTATCATAATATGTTAGTCTAAAGTAAATATTATTTATGAAAAAACATATTTTTACGACAACGTTCTTGCTGCCAATGAAAACACATTTACGAAATTGACATCTGACTATAAACATAAAAGGAATAGACAAGTATGTAATATTATATGAAATAAAAATATTTGTCAGTAATTCTCAAATACAAGAATGTGAAATGCAAATATATGTATAATATATGCATATGTTTAAAATACACATAAGATACTTTAACAAGTTTGCTTGCAGCGCGCCTTAATGTCGCTCTGGAGAGCTGAAATTCTCTAAACCAACCTTGTTAAGGTACTTGTTTTATCATAAGAAGTTAGCGCTTAAAGAGTTGATATTAAGCGCTAATTTCTTTTGCTAAGAATTGGTGTGCCAGAAAAAGAGCACAAAGTTGTCATAGACTATCGAATTATTACATAGAGAATTTGAACAGTGTTGCAACCAAAAAAAGGATACATTTTAAACATATTTTAACCAATACTATAATAGTGGTGTATTGAAAAAATAATTAAGGATTGAATACACATACATTTTCAATAAATCAGTAACGTAAATGTCACAACATAACAGTCCAGTAATTCAAAAGGGACCCATAAGGTAACTGGCATGACGAAATAATGATAATGAAGTACCTCGGATGATTTTTTTTAACTTTTAGGCTGAGAAAATGAAGTTGCATACCGACTATTAATTGATACAAACCGCCTATGCCCACATTTCTCTTTATAATATTGATCTCTTAGTTTTGTGTCTAGCCAAGTTGATTGCAAATATTTATATTATATGAGAATGAAAGTTAAGCCGTTTTAACTAACGAATGATTTTCTGGCACCGTACGACTCTAGATATCTGCATACTCTACATTCGAACTCTATAATGCTCTATGCTTAATTTTGTTTATTCTCTATCATAGACCAGCTACACATTGCTACCATTCGTCGTATGACAAGTACCTTATTCAACTGTAAGTATTTACGACGGGTTGAGTATAAATGCAAATTAGGTTCATGTTGTAAGTTAAATGAATCAAACTTAGTAAATAGCGATAAATCAATATAAAACATTAAATAACGTAATATATCGTGTGTACTACAACACAACTTGGGAAGACCTATGTCCAACAGTGGAACGGTGAAGACTAATGTCATGATGAGAATGTCATCACGTCTATATTTCCCCGAAGGCGTAGACAGAACAATGTAGTTCACTTCTACGATTCATCAGTAATGTTATACATACATAATCTTTTAATATAAACCAAATTAAGTATAGTCTGCCGCATTTGCCAAGTGCGGGTTAATAGACTTTAAACGCCGTAGATAACTTTATGAAAAACTCTAAGCTATAATATTGATAACCTAGCGATGTTTTACGTCAACGTTCTGTTCGTTTAAAGTTATATTTATAATAATATTTAAACGCACGTAATTGTGTAAAGAAAGAGGTGTGAGACGGGATGTTTGTCTGTGTCTCACAAACTGATTCAAATCAGTTTGTGTGACACACATAAATCAAAGAAACTAAGTTTCCACATAAAATTTCCTAAAATATATTCGATTTAGTACGTAATATTTTCCTACGGTATAGATAAGTAACAGTTTTCTAACATTTAAATGAGCATCGATCGCATCGAATGCTATTTTAAAGTTCGCTTCTTATTCGCACATGTTACACGTCACGCAAAGTTGGCGATCCATACAATATTCTACTTTCTTTTGACGTCCATGAATACAATATGGCAGATGCGTTCCCCCGTCATGAATACGTAAAGTCCTATGTTTTATGTATTCAATGTATTCATGATGCTGTCTCTACGGACAAGTTTGGCGTCTATCCGCTGTTTATTTCAAATGCAACACTGCGCTGTTTGTTCTCGTGAATTTTCTTTGGCGGCTGCCATTATTTTATGGCAAGCGTATTGTAAGGGCTAAAGTTTGATCAGTTTTGCCAATCAAGTTTGAAGCTAATAGT
>DWMO01000258.1:0-10365 GCA_018245175.1 Elbella theseus
AAAATACTATGAAATATCATCATTCCATCAAATATATTTAAAATGACACAACAGTACAATTCAGTACTCCACATCCATACGAATACATTTACAAAATACACCGCAGCTCGTCCAGTTAATCAGCCACGCTAACAAATGTACGCGGATAGCTAATCATTTAGCTCTACGGCCGTCGTTACCCAAACGAGCTATCCCTTTCCCCACTCCCGCTTCACTCGGGATAATATCAAATAGCACATAATAGCACCGTTAACTAAATAACGGCTATTTATAGCGCTTTTCGGCCAATGCTATCGATTTGTGCGACTCTGGCAACGCGAGCGATCCGTTGCGAGATTAAACTGGTTTTAACTGGTTTTATAAGCGATTTACATGTAACCGATGTATAACGCGTTCTTTATTCAAATTTCCGTTAGTCAGAATTTGTTTTGGTTTACATACGAATGTTAACAAACAAAAGAACGGTGAAGTTTTTTAGTGTTTAGAAGCACACACAATTTTAAGTTTGTCGCAACGGATTCTGTTCTAGAACAGTCGGCTAAAGCATTTTGCAAGATGGAACGGTGACAAACAAAATCAAGATGTCAAGATGACTTGGTGGTAAAGGTTATATGTATATTCTCAGCTAGAAGTGATTTCTGTCTAGCAATACAAAAAAACATGATTGTAGTAAAACGTTTAAAAAGAGTTTTACAACTCGTAATTAACAATTATGAAATAATTCACAAATAGCTACACCGAACAGCATACACGTAAATATAGTAGCGTTGAAGGAAATGATTAGCTTTGAATATGAAAAGCAATAGTGTAAATGAATAAAACGCTGTAGATTGAGCAATTACTGTCGGAACCAACGCGGGATATATGTATGAGCGCAGAGAGAAATAGAGCAAAAACAATGTGCAATATACGAGGGATGAAAAACGGATAAAAGGATCTCACTAACCCTATTCATCCGGATTTAGTATGTAGAACTAGATAACGCTATGCATTACATATTGATAAAGTCACACGAAAAGTAGCAGTACTGCACACCTCTGTCTACCTCTTCGGGGTAATACAGGCGGAATGTAATGTTGTTATAAGATAAATAAATAAATTAAAAGAAATTTATGCTTATTACATGTTCTGTAATTTAAATTTCTAACTTTTTGTCGATCCAATCAAATTGGGATGGTGTAACTGTGTACCGAAAATGTGGAAGAAAAACAGCAGGTACGCAAGGACAGGGATATTGGGCACTCCATGCTCTCTGCCTAGCCCGTAAAGAATTAAGTTTCAATATATTTATGTAAAATTAGTAAGTTTACGGATCAAGTGAGTTTTTTTTTATAAGCACTTAAGGAGAATGGTACGTATAACGTGTTTTTCTCCTTTCTCCTTAAATCATCCGAAATACGTCGTCAGAAAGCCAGATATACAATTATTGAATACCGGCAGTGAAAAAATGGTGACCAAAAAATCCTGTACTTATCCGTTGAAACTGCAGCCAGAGTGAAATATACTTGTCTATAAACCATACTCAGAACAATTTAATTGTTATTGGTTATAATTAAAAAAAAAATTCAGCATAAAAATACTCGTAAATAAATAAAAGTACGAAAATTTTATAACAATACGGTATTGTATACGTCAGTATGACAATGACAATTATTTTAACGAAGTATGCTGTTCCGCTATTGAATACGATGACCGAACACATTTTGTATGGTATATTGTATGGTGTTGCCAGAAATAATTATTGCCGAAATTTTGGCGAAATCAGCGTAAATTCAATCATTTTAATTATTACGTAACATTAAAGTAACAGAAAAGAGCATGGACTGTAATTAAATGAAAACATTTATTTTCTGTGGCGACGAAGATATGCAATTATGAATGTGTTATTTATAAATTTATTAAATGTTATACATTAATACTTTAGGCTCACTTCTTTATAAAATATATGGTTTTTAATATTAACTATCACTTTCTATAATTGCGAAGAACACTCGCGCGATGAAGCCTGAAAATCTTGGAGTTTTCCACACTGGTCTCTAAGTCACGTGAAGTCTGCTAACCTACACATAGCCAGTGTTGCAGACCCTGGCTTAAGGCTTCTCATTCTGAGAGGAGGCTCATATACAACAGTGGAACGATAAAACGTTTGATGATGTAATGATGATGATTTAGTCTTATTAAATCTAATTGCATCTTGCAACCTTATGCATGTGTTCATATCCAAACAATAAAATAATATATGATCAGCTTATAAAACTTATCTAGTTTCCGAGAATAAGATATCACGAATATAAATTGAATATATTAAACCATCAATTTTCTTCGAGCTAAACTTTTCGCAAACGTGAGAAGTAAACACATGAAATTTTAACTGTTAAAGTTGCGAAAGGTCGTAAGAAGATTGAGCTGTGGTAAACTGACTTAAGTGAGTATGTTCTCGAAACATAAGTACGTGCAAAGTTACATATTACTGCTTGATTACTTACAACTGTATTTAATCTTTTGCTATAATACTTTTTCGAAATAAAAAAAAAATAATTTATGTAATTTTACGGCTTTTATAACCCTCAGTTTTTGCTACTAGAAACCATAAACATGGGCTTTTTAAAAAAGTAAAATGTTATTCGTAACAATAACATATAGTACCTACCTACGTGCTCTTCACCCGTAATTATAACTAGTTAAGTCACTGTATGGTCTCGAACTAAATAGAGTAATTCAATTTAAAACATATTTCACTCGTACATACAAAAGAGCAATTGAAAAATGTTTTACAAAAACCAAAATCCGTACGCAAGCTTTCCCACGCAAGGTTTGTAAAGCTGACCAGCTAAATCAATCACCGCACAAAATCCAATCACATGGGTATTCAGCTTTCTATAGCTAAAAGTACGGAATAGAAACGCATATTGCAAGGGAAATGTCCTATCTGCGTCATGACGGGTGAATGATTGAAATACCGAGCGTAGCACGCAGAACTACGCTGGAAGCGCATACGTAGCACGTAGGACTACGTTAAAACGGCACCCGTAGTACGTAGAACTACGGCGGTATAGTCTCGTAGTTCTATGTACTACGAGGCTCTGATAAATATCTGAGTAATGTTTGTTTATCGTTATATAATTAGTTTGAAGACTCTTCTTTACCAAAAAAGTTTTGCGATTTGATTGACATTTTTTATACTTTATAAGTGTAGTTTTCGCTTTAAAATAACAAGGGAAAGACATTATTAAGTGACTAATGTGAATTATTCAGTGAAATTATTTAAAATGGCGTCTTTGAATATTCAATAGCGTTTTATCAACGACCCATATTTTCCGAACTGTATTTTGAAAGTTTATAGAACATTCGAAATTATTATGTCCGTCAATTCATACGTACAAGTTTGCTAATAACATAGACTTGGATCAAATAAAATTCTTAGCTGCATATAAATAAAGAAATTTTTATAACGAAAAGGTGGAAACCATTTTAAACTGTCGAATATGTGGTAAAACTTGACCTACACTATCGGCTAAACCGAGAACTAAACGCAAAATTCAATCAAAAAATGTTTTATCCACGCCGAGTCCACGACGGCGAATGATTGAAAACTACCACGGACCATGTTGATTGAATCCTCCGCAATATTGCTCGGCGACGGTTCGCCGGAAACATGGAGGATCTTCTAGGGAAATGTCGCGTTCATTTACCATTTTATCATCAAACTACTTTAAGAGACAGAATTAATTATAATAAGTATTTTTTTATATTGTTTTTTTTATTATGACTATTTTAATAAATAAATACTCTGATAATATAAAACCATTAACATAATAAAGATATTCAAGATATCTTTAGTATAACAATAATTATTATTATTTCGTTATCACACCAGGTCCCTTACGGGTTAGGCAAGATCACAGAGTGCCTAATATCTGACTTACAGATCTGACGTACTGCTTCTACTATTTTGGAATAAATAATCTGACAATGAAAATTGCGGATTAATCAACACTCAAGCAAATTGATACGAGTTCATATTTTTTAATCTTTAAACATTTTAATCAAAAAATCCTTAATATAACGGCACGATAAAAATTCTTTAATCTCCTTCCTTACAACGGAACGGGTAAATTGATCGCTGCACGCAAAATTCTATCACGGAATACGACAGCAACATGTACCGCAGAAAAACGTCCCATCTAAATCAGGTTTGCGACGGGGAATGATTGAAAACTGCATTGATTGGATACTCCGCAATATTGCATAGCCGCCGCTTCGTCGGTAACATGTTAGTGCTGGCGCGGAAATCGTACAATTTGGTTTCCTTCATTTTATTAATCGGACGACGATGAATCGTAAAAGTACAAAATGCCAAGGGAAATGAAAATTCTTGTATGACAATAAATTTTACTGTTACTCTTTGTATTGTTTTACCAACATAATATACATATTACCATAAAGTATTATGCCTGTATTTTCCTGAAAGAGTTGGCAGAGAGATTAAGTGCATTCCCACGATTCACCATTTATGTTAAACGTCTAACTATGGTACAGCGGTGAGCCCATTGCCGTACACCGGACACGAATCCAGATAACAAATTAAAGTGATTAACAGGTATACATATTAAAATATAAAGTGAGATATACAAATTAAAATGATTCGAGATATGTATATAACTTTAATTAATAGTAATGTATAAGTATTATGTAAACGAAAATACAGGAATTAAGGAGGTGAAACTGCAAATCCGGCAATATTGAAATCGGTGTAAACTTTCTTGACGTGGGAACTAGACGTGTGAAATTTTTAACGGCCAAAGTTGCGAGAGTTGGCAACAATATTTAAGTTGCGGTGTTCAAAGTTCGACAAGAAACTACATAAGTAGTTTGCAAGACTTATGTAAATGTATAGGTACGTATGTATCAAGTACTTCACACAGGCGTACTTAAAAATATTTGTTCATTCAATTGAGGTACGATTGAAATTATATTATTTATTATTATGATGCTATGGAATATACGCCCAGGAGTGGACGGAAACGGGCTAATGATGAAATCGACAGGCTAGGTCCCTTACTAAGTAGACAGAGAGCGCCGAGCGCCGAATGTTTTCATGCTTATAGAATTATTTAAATTGAATTACATTTGATTATTTTATTTTATTTGAATCAAATATATTCCAAATGAATTCTCGACTATTTTAAATATGTATAACACAGGCTTTCAAAACTTTTCATAGGCTAATAGCTTTGAAATATTTTAATTGCCGAAGCAAACGAGTGTCTCAAACAAGTGCCTATTCGAATTCCTATTCGAGTGTCGCCGCGCTTCAAACACTTTGGGTGTTGATTTGCATTGTTTGGAACCTATCGAGAAATTTTATATTAGAAAGTGAACTGTTTATTTGTCGAGGCAATTTAATTTCACCGACTCGATGCAAACGACTCCATTTATATTAAATGCTGAATAGAAAAAACAAAATCATAAAATTCAATTTACAGTCATTCCTTTATTATTTCCGTTTCGGTTGGAAACAAAATTTATAAAATTGTTTGATCATAATGACCGTCTAATTGTATGATCATAATGACCGTCTAATATTATAAATTCGAAAGTAACTGTGTCTGTCTGTCTGTCTGCTACGCTTTCACGCTTAAGCCACTGCATTGATTTTGATAAAATATGGCATAAACATAGAAAAGACGTTGAGAAAGGACATAGGCTACTTTTTACCGCGGGAAAATATCTCATTCCCACGGGAAACAAAGTTAATCGAAAGAAAGCGTAGCGTACATGAAAGCGTTAGGATTACCTTTAGTTTACCTTAAAGTTTATTAGAGGTTGCATGTCATTAATGAAAATAACATGAACCCAAGTTTAATTCTATTATTTTACGTCCAGCGGAGCGGGCGGGTATCAGCTAGTCGCTAATACAAATTTGTACAATGTGAAACCTTTACTTTTACACTGAATATAACATAATTGCAATATATTGTTCAATTCAATTTAATAATTGCAATATATTGTTCGTCCTTATTAACTCAATTTAATTTATTATGTTCTATTCCAATGTATTCGATTTAATTTAACCTTGTTATTTCAATCTAATTTATTTTAATGAACTGTAATTTTTATTTTTATTTATATTCAATTTGCTCAATATTATTACTGTTACAATTAGAAGTAGGTACAATTAGACATGGCAAAATATATACACGCACGTATCCGCCGAGAACTGGGGGATCGACTGTCCCTCCCGCACCAGACCCTAGGGAGGTAGGACTGGCTGAAAACCAGCGCTGCACGGGAGCCCCGCCCCGCGTCAGCAAAAGCTGAGCCAGGTCCTATTGCCATTTCAATAGATATAATATATATAATGTATAAATTTAATGTGGCAATAAACAGTTTTTATTATTATTATTATTATTATTATTATAACAGCTATTTGCCAGTGAAAGTATCGTCAAAATCGGTCCAGCCGTTCCAGAGATTAGCCGGAGCAAATAGACAAACAAACGTCTGTCTGTTATCTGTCTAGATAGGCAGACAAAAATAGTAGAAAATGTTATTTTGGTATATGTACCATGTATACTTAATACATATTATGCATTTATTAAAAAACGGTTATTTTAATATTACGAACAGACACTCCAAATTTATTTATTTGTATAGATATTGGTAAATCACGATCACCCGTCAATCATTTTAGGGTTTTACAGTTAGACGCGGGTCTCTCTACACAATGATGGAGTTTAAAACCATAGTCTGTCGCATTAGCAAATGTCGCAAACGTAGCAAATATTAGCTGACATGGATTTCTTCACCGCCTTATCCCATTATTAGAACTATTTTAATTAGATTAGAACCCAAAACCTTAAGAGTGGGAGACAGTATTTAAAAATAATTGGGATATTATTGCTAGTAACACCGAATGGCTAAGAAATATTCCCTGGTAAAAATGACAACATAATTAATTAGACGCGTCACAGCGCAACGTATTCGAAGAAATTGTTTGGAAGTTTCTCGAATGTCCGTGACGAGTTGGCTTGGCGAGCGGAAAATAATATTACACAGTAAAACAATGTAACCGCATGGCCTGTGTGCAAAGAATTGTTAAGTGTTTTTCTTGAATATTCATTAACACGAGGGTAAATATTGCCTCTCCTAATGAGCACCATCGCGGCCTGTCCTATGAGGCCTATGTCCAGCAGTGGACTGAAACAGGCTGGTGATGATGATGATGATGAAATATTACCGTTATTTTCAAAGAAATTTTGTTTTGTCAAAAAATTTTGCATGGAGGTTATCAATACACAAGCGTAACCTCACGCTTGTAATTCTCGAAGGGGTAGGCTGAAGAGTGTAGTACACTCCCACGTTTCATCAGTTACATTTACATCCCCTGAAATATTTGGTGAGCCTATTGCCATACATCGGATACAGATCTAGATTCCGAGTCACTACTAGAAATTCTAAAATGGGAAAAATCCAATAAATAGTCCAGACTCGGGATTTGAGCCCTAGACCTCCCGGTCGGCAATCACGCTTGTAACCACTCGACCAACGAGGCAGTTTTCAATACATTCGTAGCTTTTTTCTTAAAAAACTATATCTATGGGGATTTATTGATGTTGTATATATTGTTGTTGTATATGTCTATAGACAGTGGATTTATTGTTGTTGTATATATCTATAGACAGTACTGACCAGTTATCCTAAAAGGCTCCTTTCTGTTTTGATGGCTTAAATTGACTTATTAATTAAACAGTCATAAAGCAGGTCTCCAATATAAGCTCATTATTTTTATTTAAAATTTTAGTATCTATATTTTTTTCCGTAATTTATCAAATTAAATCCATAAATGAACATTATTAATAAATTATAGCTATGTTTCTCTTGACGTCATTATTATTAAATTAAATATAATCCTTTAGAGGAAAGTATTTTAAAAATGTATAAATCAATTAATCATGTTTAGTTTATTGTTGGTCACGTTGTTGTTTATTATACTTGATTAACAGTAATTACATAATTTTTAAAATAATTTATTACAGTGGAAAAGTTCGCAGACAATTATAAGCAGAACGATTATCTATTAATTTGTGCAAAAAATTTCTTGTAATTAAAAAAAAAAATTAAGCAAACAAGTAAAAAACAATGGCTGTCAGCCTACCGATTTGATGGGTAATGCCTCTCTTCATAACAACTTTCGTGTTTACCCTGACAATCTGCATGAAGGCACGTTTGATGAAATTGTCTTGTGGGTCTGCCATGGATGGAATTTTGGAATTTTTTCATCGCTGTCGACACGTTTGAATGTCGATGCATATTTTTGTCTGTAGTACTCTCAACACACGTTATCCCAGTGGTTTTGTAAGTATGGAGTTGTCTTTGTTTATTTCGGGTGGACTTTTATTAAAACTATTTCCATGCTGGTTCTCCACGCAAGTTCCGGGTTTGATTCGCGGCCATATAGATAAATTGATGATGAATAAAAGTATCTATTGTGGATCTGTGAAAATAATAGTGTAGTTATATGTATTTACTTATATATTTATATATTATATATTTATTTTAGTTATATAATTACTTCCATGGCATCCATGACCTAAGTTGATTTGTAAGAGACCATTAGAGAGTAAGTTTATTTATACATATCGATATAAGTATTATTAAAGTGGAATTAATTTTGAAAATGTTTGTCAGTAAGTTTGGTATATTGTTTCTAACCTTTACAAAGGACACTGCCCATTTAAAATATTATTTTAAATCAAATGCCAAAATACTGAAATAGGGGATAAAAGAATACACCAAAAAGGTTAGTGCGAAAATAAAACCGCTGGAACGATTAGTAATAAATCTGTACAATCAAAGCATCGTCCAATTGCGAATGTCCAATTGACAAAAAGCCTGTTATGTTACCGAAAATACGTGGAAATAGGTCTATCCGTACTGTACCTTGGTTATTGGAGTGAATCGATTTGTTTCGGCGCGACTAATTCAGTTGATTGGTGTAATTTGAAAGAGATCGGTGATTGTCTATAACAGGAGATTGCTTTGTTTTGTTTTTTGCTAGTGTCGCAACAAAAAGCGTAACAATTATCGCGTGAAATGTTTTATACATTTCCCCCTGTGATTAAATAATGGATATGGCGTCGTAACGTTTCCTGGTAACTTCAAAGTTTTAAAACCTAAATATTTAATTTATTTATAATTAATATTTATTTCATATTTATGAATTTAATTTCATTCACAATTGTTATTCCACACAAACATTAAACGTATAAAATAAAATATTTGCCGCGTGATTCTGATCCATTCCAAGGTATTTGAATCAGATTCTGGTACGCACGTCTGACTTAAAATTGTCTGTACTTTTAATATTAAGTATCATTTACTTACACGATGATAAAATCGACAAAATTTGAATTCTCCAACATCTTCTTCATAGCGTGTGCAAGCTGCCAATCCACAATTGGGCAGCGTGGCGGACTGTACCCTTATCCTTTTCTGGTTGATAAAGGAACCGTGTTCATCAGAGCAATGAAGCTATATAATGATGTGGATATTGGTATCCGGTTTATGTGTTAATTACGAACAAATTTTACGTGGAAAATACCATAGTCGTAAATAGTTCCAACATCATTAATAAATTAATGGCCTGGACAGATTTATTGTTATTGTTAGACATACCCTTAGCTTAGCATCATTGTATAGAGTCCTAATGTTACCGCATTGTGTTCTGGATGGGATATTTATTGAAACCCCTGTCAAAATAATAAATTCCAAGATGATTTACATCTTGCAGTCCTTGTTGGCCTTAGGGCTGCCCCTTCTTCATATCGGCACTGATACCCTATTTCTTACGCTCTAACAGAAGGTATGAGAATACTGACTAATATTACGATCCGGAGGTAAATATACCAATTAGTGACCTAACGTACGTGCTGGAAAAAGTTTAACCCAACGTTAAGGTTTCTAAAGACAAAGAGTGATATAAAATTTTAACAATTTCGTCTTTAATAAAAGTACTTAAAGTATTCGTCGCCACCTTTACGTATTACGTTTCGTATTTCGGTAAAGTACATATCTATAATAATAAATAATTACAATAATAATTGACCCATTATAATTCCACTGTTGGAATATGGGTCTCCTCTCATATTGAGGGTTAAGGCCATAGTCTACCACACTGGCCAAGTGCGGGTTGACAGACTTCACACACCTTAGAAATTTTTTTTTAATATATACTCGTACATTTATATACATATGTGGCCTTATATCACAGGTCCAGCAACGATGACCCAAATCTTGTTCAAATTCGCTTGAAAATATGTATATTTTAGTTGTAAAATTGAGATTAAGGCTTCGAAACATGAC